>JAOTRQ010076068.1:0-22339 GCA_028565875.1 Hoplisoma paleatum
ATTTTGTAAAGTTGCTTTGAGACAATATCTATTGGAAAAAGCGCTAAATAAATAAAGTTGACTTGACTTGACTTGAATCTAAAGCTCTTTTATTTCTGGGAGTAGGTGAAAACTGGCCCAAATAATATTGACTCCACATTTTCTCCACATGCATATAAATATAATGCATTTCTTTTATAAACAAACAATTCAAATTATCCACTATCAATCCATCCATCCATCCATCCACACACAATTAACTATACATAAATTAGTCTATGCAAATATTGGGAGTAGTAATAATTATAATTTGTCATTTAAACAATTAAATAAAGGCAGTTAAAAAATTTCTAACAAGTTTACACACTGCCATGTACATTCGGTCCAGTCCTAAACCTCAGTCTGTGTGCAGACCTTCAATATTTTCTAAATAAGATCTGCCCAAAATGTGCATATGCAAAGTATTTAAGCAAATACCACATACGTTCAGATACGGTGCAGTCTCATAATATTATAACATGCTTACTCGGGCACTCCAGACCAAACATGTTCTCGAGGATCTGAGCCAAACAAGAATAATCCAGGAGTTAACAGAGATATGTACGGTCGATCACAAGACTGAGTCTGGTGAGCAGATTCCTCACCCTCGGGCGTGCTGCTAATTCTCCGCCGTCGTGCTGTTTCCATGTCAAAGGAGTGGTTTTGAAAAACATATCCAATGTACACAAATGTTTGTGGTTGTTTGCAATTTATTTCTAGCCAAATTTTGTTCGGTTTAGAGCTACGGAACAAAAGCTACGAGCACTTTACTTGCGGAAATTAAGTACCTATAAATTCAATTCTACTTGTTTTCATTTCCATTATACTGCAACATCCCATGACTAGGAATGTAACGATTCACAAAGAAGAGATAAGAATCGAGTGACTTGTGGCACCGATTTGAATCTGTGATACATTTTAGATGAATTTTCGTTTTAAACAGCAGAGGGCGCTGAAACTAAATATATATTTCAACAGTAATACTAAGCATTAACTTCTTATTGCACACATTAAACAGAAAGTATCGTATCAAATGCAGCACCAATAAGACTAGATAAGATTCTGCATCACTGCACCTGTTAGTGGGTGTTAAATATTACACAACAAATTAATGTTCTATCCTCAGATTACTAGCTGAGCAGTCTGAGCAGAGTTAAAAAGATTAGACTTCACATAAAATAGCTAGATGGAATATGGTTAAGTTGTTTTAATTTTACTGTTTGTGCTTCTCCTTTACAAGTTCCTTCCAGTCCTGGTCACTGAACTTTGCACGCCTGGAACCGTCTGTGTAGGAGTTGCCATTCTAATCACTTCCACTTCTAGCTGGGTGTAATGGCAACAGGGTCAGTACATTCATGGTGTTACAATTTCTGCTTTTCTTTATAATAAAACGAGCCCAGAGACACCGCATGATCCAACACTTGACGTCTGGTTCGTTGTTTTTTTTAAATACTAAATGCATTCACTTTATTTGTATTGTGGACGGCGGCTTCTACCATACTGCCAAACCTCAGAAAGGAATTTTGCAACGTAAATGTACAAAGCTGGTCCTAAATTCCTCACACAACCTAGAGCGAGCGAGAAAGGCTATGAACTTTACACCGGGTTTTTATTATAGACATTATATTAAACCTTTTACGACATGCAGGTGTCACTGTGCTGCGTTGCTCCCTCGGTAGGTAACAATAATCCAGCCAACAGGTTGTAATTCTCTCTTGTAAACATGACAGAATCTATAAATGTGACAGAGAACAGACAACAACTACGCCCGGATTGAAGGTCTGATAAGCAACAACCTGCGTCCAGGGCTGCCAACTTCACACAATTGTCTTTGCGGGAGGGAAGGATGGACAGGGTCTCGTCCAGCTTCTACGACATGCGATATCCAGAACTGGTATGGGCTCCTGCATTAGTGATGGTGAGTGGGTTGGTGTCAAATGGATCTTAGCATGTCTCTCGGTGCCTGAAAGTTGCCTTAGACTGGACATGTGTCAGTGTGTGTGTGTGTGTGTGGGGGGGGGGGTGTTCACATCGACAACGTGTAAACAGAATTGGGTAAATGGGTGGGTAGATAGCTCAGTAGGTAGGTAGGCGGGTAGGTCTGTGAATAGGTGGGTAGGCAGGCAGATGGGCAGGTTGGCAGGCAGATGACTGGAGAAGTTTGGGTAGCAACAGTTGCCACACAAAGTATAGCATCATTTCTGGATGCAGGGTGCCAGTAGTAGATTTTGGCGCCCACTACTTGCCATCCCTATCAGCATCTTAGTCTTAATGTCATAAGTTTGCTGTTTCTTTTTTTTTTATTTTATTTTTTGCTTTTTATCTGACAACGTTTAGGAAGTTTATTTAATTTCTTATAACGAGGCATGCTGTTTTCCACATACTGTCTTGCTTATGCTTTCACAACTTTTAAAGTTATTAAGGCATTAATTTTGTATTTTACTTGTATACATTCCGAAAACGACATAAAACAAATTACTCGTAGAATAAATACGAATTTAAAGCATCTATAACTGAGTTAGATGTAGTTCACGGTTTTTCTCACGGACACGTCCCAATCCGACACATGTACACTTGATATTCTAAGGCACAAGCATATAATTAGGCGTAATCAAACACCAGATCTAGTATAATACAAGTCGAATTAGGATACAGCCCCAGCCAACCGGCTAACTTTCATTAGCTGACTTATACCGCCCCCCTTTTTTTCGTTTCTTTTCAAAACCTCATTTAAAAAGTGTAAATATTCGTCCAACACAAAATTTAATAAGACCACAAAGACATGTTTTCTTCCTACCTTTCGAAAAATATCCTGACCACGAATATACCCAGGGCCAGCGGAAAGGCATTGAGTAGGTGCCCGGCTTTCGGGTACTCCACCCCGGGCGCGGGATCTGCCAAGTCCGCCCAGCTCACGTTGTACGGTAGCCAGAACTTCTCGTTCCAAAACCAGGCTGATAAAGCAGCCATGTTCTGAAAGGGACACCCGTCTCCTGGAGAATACAGTGTAAAGAAGCTAAATAAATAAATAAAACGACTGTAGGGGGGATTAAAGTCGCTTCTTGCCGCCCCCTTTGACAGAGCAACGAGGTGGACCGAAATGAAGCTCCATCGACAGCGGCTCTCCACACCCGAGCCGGGTTGCCAGATACTGGCTCAACCTGAATAGCTAGTTGCCAGGTTAAACGTTTTCACTCTTCGCTTCAGACTCTCCACACTCTCAGTAGTTTAGAACGTTAATGTCGTGATTCAGACTTTTAGTTAAATCGACGATAAACACACATTTACAAAAAGTAAACGAGTTTATATCAAACTATCAAACACAAACACAACTTAGTCTCTCCAATTCACCTCGTTTTTCATGTTTTTAGACCTGACGTGGAAACTGGAGCATTAGGAGTAGGTCCATGCAGACATGGGGAGAACATGCAAACTTCAGACAGAGGAAACGTAGAAGCCTCCAGCCGTACAGTAACAATAGCCACCACTCTACGCTCTCTCACTGTTTACAATAAAATACGATAATATAAGATAAGGCCTTTGTTAGTCCTACAATGGGAAACATTCACATTGAATGAAATGTAATGAAATGAAATTCTGTACATTTGGGGGGGGGGGGGAGAACCTGTTAAAGCCCAGCCATTGGGCCAGACATCGATGCTGTTTAAGAGGACATCCCAAATATGTTAATAACCTCATTAAACCATGCGTGACTCCTTATACTTTTAACCACACAGCGTAACTACCTGGTCAAGGTTTGCAAATTCGATCCCAGTGAGGTTAAATCCCCAATCTGACAACTATACAGATGTAACGAGGAAGCTACAGTTCCTTCAGGGCCAGTGCGTAAATAAGAGAACCTTAGAACCTTACTCGTAAGAAGTACTTCAGATCCTGTTACTACAGAGGTGTGGGAACCCAGAGGGCAAGAAACACACATTTGATTTAACCCAAACAGTACTGTGTAAGTCAATCTACATAAAGATAAGAATAAAAAACCTTTTGCATTATGATTGGACTTTCCAAAATTGACTGGTTCCTTTACACCTGAATCAATATGATTCAGCCCCGAAGCCAAGACTGTCAACCAAATAATACCTCAAACATCGACTGGTATTTGAGTCTTTGTTTAAAAATAGAAAAAAGACTCTGCGGTGCGTCGAGGCCATTATCTAAATAGGGGAAACAAATTCATAATAGCTATACCACTTTTGTCCCTCACAGAACCCTACCAGAATACCAAGTTAACTTAAATTCTGGGGGTTTAAACTTACATCTGGGAATGGCCTTGTTGTTTTGCATGTTCTCTCTATGCTTGAGTGGACTTCCTGAAGGCAGTTTGCCTTTCCATGCCCCTCAAAAGCATGCAGAAGGTGGTTGTGCATTACACCTGGGTCTCAGTGACTAACTGCATCTGTGAGACTGTATTTGACAGGCAAACGACTCAAAGACTCCTGGAAATTATACAGAAGGGGCATTTTCGGACCCACTGCCACACGTCGCCTGACAGTTGGAGGTATTTCACAGGATTTGTCGAATTTATACCAAGCTCTGTATAAATGTTATATACTGTCGACCAGGGGTCACCAACAATGTGCCTGGTTGCCCTACAGGGGAGAAAATAAATACAGATAGTTATAAGACTGTGATGTATATGAGCAACCATTTATTACAGCCGTGTGGGTGGGTCGGTGGCTTAGGGGTCAGCACTGTCACTTTGCAGCTAGATGACCTGGGTTCGATTCCCGAGCCAGCCCGGTGGTTTTCTATACGGAGTTTGCATGTTCTTCCCGTGCATGCGGGAGTGCTCCGATTTCCTCCCACAGTCCAAAAACATGTAGGCGAGGCAGAACTGAAGATGCTGAATCACTGTAACAGTTTTTGATGAGGATGACTGCAATGCACGTTACCTACAGTGTAAAACATGACGTTAAAAGCTAAATAAATTCAAAATAGAATCCGTTTTTTTGTCAATGCTGCCCTCGTGCGGTTGATCTGTGAATTGCACGCACAAATGAGCAATAATAATAAAAACACAAGCAGGCCAAACCAGAGTGTACATTCATTACTTATTATACTCGAATAGTACAATAAAAGTACTAAAACACTAGGAATTATTCTGTTAATTTAGAAATATTACTGTATATAGCAGAATGCTTGGTTTTGTCAGCAGTTACCTGTAGCAGTAATGTAGGCTGTAATTGATTTATCCACTGATTAGAAAATGTGTCCATATATTTTCGGCTTGTATGTTTTAGATTTGCCTCAGCAAACACATGGTTTCGGTCAGTCCTAACATTGCATCTTGCATTGTATCATGTCACTTGGCCTAAATTTAGACCTAATGTCTCCTGTCGGAGGACAATATTAATAGCCGTGTGAACAGAGAACCGCAGACGAACTCTTCTCTGTAGAACATTCATCTGTTGAGGTCAACAAACAAGTTATTTGGTGTGGGTATCTGTCTAGTAAAGCTAGTCATCAGCCTGTTGGACCCCTGCAAATGTAATCGTTTATGGTTTTGTTCATGATCGCAGGTCGAATAAGATTATGATGTTATGAGAGCAGAAAGGGGGTCACAAACCATGGTCACAGCCATGCACCCTCTGTAAAGGGCAAAGGACACTGCTAAAGGTGAAGAGTTTAGGGTAACACCCGCGTTCATCTGGAGAAGGAATCATATGTCACGCCGAGAGTGAGCGGGCAGGTCCGAGACGAAAGCCACTGATTCACACAGCACAGTGAAGTGAGCGAAAGTGAAATAAAACCCAGTTCCAGCATTTAGTATTACAATTCGTATAATTTATTTTAAACGTTTAAGTCTCGTCCATGTTAAGTATCAGTCGCACAAGTCAAGTCAAACGTTTAAACACGCTACGATCTCGACAGAAAACCCAAACTGGATGATCAGATGTAGGGATGTAACGATACATTTTACCCATCACATGATATGCTTCATGGTGTTATGAGAGCAGAAAGGGGGTCACAAACTTTTGCTTCACAATTAAAAAAAAAAGTGAAATCAGAGACTGACAAAGTTTCCGTCTATATGTGGACGTCTCTTATTTCTGAAGAAGCTACAAAAAACTTTGAATCAAGCCCAATTCGAGAACTTACGTAAATAGTGACAGCGCCCTCTGCTGTTTAAAGTGAACATACTCATTGAAAATTATGTAAATTAGTGTGAATAGATTTGTGGTGAATCGTTACATCCCTGATCAGATGTGATCCAGAAGTTTGTCTGTGAATTGGAAGATGAAAGTGGTACTGACCACAGTCAAGCAAGCTTTACAGACTCACAGTTGTTCCCCTGCAGGGATTGTTTGCATTTATTTTTTACAATTCTGACAGAATACAACACAAAATATTGAGAGTGGGAGACCTGGTGAAGATTGGGCTCAAACCAGCAACCTTCTGATCACTGGTTCAGTACTGTAACCTCTCGATTAGTTGCTTCTATTACGTACATTGTTCCAGTGATTATTTTACCTTGGTAATTTTTGGTATTTTACATGGTCATGTGTTAATGTGGATGTTGTTTGGATTTATTAATACTGATCAAACCTGCTGGTCTTTTTTTATCATGTCTTTAACACCGATGTGATTGACAAGGCCAACAACACTGTTGCACCTGATACTTATACCAGAACAACACACACTACTATGTTATTATCGTGTTAGTGTTAAATCTTCATGTGTTTTTCTGTCTATCTAATTGGGGGACAGTATAAAAAGCAACAAACAGGTTACAGTCAAAAAGTTTCAGCACTTCGACCATTTACTATACAGTCATCTTCCACTGTGATGCATGTGTATTGAAATGAATATTATTATAAATCGAGACTAAAAGCTCTCCACTTCCATCCATCCACCCAAAGTGCGGAAACTTTTAAGCTACAATAAAATAACCAAAGAACCATAGCTGTACCTCAGCTATAAAGTGCTCCGTCAGACTAATATCGAGACATTTAAGGCACTTTTTAACCCTTTCCGTTACAGTCTGACGGTTGGCATGTGTTTAAAAACGTTCCTAAAAGTTTAGTTGTGTGCTCCAGAAATGCTTCCATGTTTTTGTTTAATGGTAGTGGCACTAACACCGAAAGGCTCTTGTGGATAAACGTGATTCTGACGGCAATTCCGATGACATCCGGGGTTCGGTCTCGATTCAATAAAGGATTCGAGACCCTAAACATACACACGTTTCCGATGGTTACATGTGCTCTGGGTGATTCTGCAAGCAGCTGATGAATTCCTTTACTGAATGACCCTGGAAGCAGATCTGATAGACGGCGTTGAACAGAGGGAACCTGTGGACGAACAAAACCAATCAATGGAATGCTCCAACACCACATAGCAAGAAGGTCCTGGTGCTCTGGTGTCCTCCCACAGTCCAAAAAATCATGCATGTGAAGTAAACTGGTCCATGCAGGATGGACTATTATAATAAGGAGAACCATCAAAGCTACAAAGAATCTTTCATTTGAAAATACGTGACGGTAAATACAAGAGAGTTTCTTTGAATAAATGCCTCGTGCAATAAAGTCCACATTTGAGATGCTATAATAATTTACTCGGACTTACTTGTTCACCATTTTTTTGTGCTGGAGAATGTGATTGACCTCGGCTGCGGTGGCCGGACCCTGAAGCTTCTGTCCATTCAGCATCTCTTTCTCTAGCTCCTCGATGGACTGAACACACACGTGCACACACACTTTACTTATCGCATCAAACTAATAGTACCTTTGCTTTAGTACAATATTTAAGCCTACAGATTCCAAACCATCACACATAATCATATTATATTATAGAAGAGATGCCGACCTTGCCGGTTTTGGCAAAGGCTTCACCGATTTTGCGGTTTCGGCCGCCGTAGCAGGTGGTGATGAGGTCGGCCACGCCACAGCTCTCCAGGAAGGTGGCGGGGGAGACTGTGCTGGCCGTACAGAAGAGACGTGCAAAGGCAATCATCTCCATCAGACCCAGACGGATCACCGCCGCTTTGGTGTTATCGCCGAAGCCGAGGCCGTCGCAGAATCCGGCGCCGACTGCTACGATATTCTGTAAGAAAAAGAAAACCTAGATCAAAAGTCGGGTCTACTGTTATCAGATAAAACTATGTATTAAAAGATGTTTGACTATAATGATAGCTGCGATACACAAACTGACCACACGAAAATGGTGAGCAGAAGGGGGCGATGTAGAGCCCCAATCCTCATGGATGACATACATATTGTGTATATATATGTTAATTTTCTATAAAAAAAACTGGCTCAGTATTAACGGTTGCTTTGGATAAAAGCATCTGCTATATGCCGAAAATGTATTTTTTTCTGGTAGCGTTTTATTCAAAGATCAACCAAGATGTACATGAACATTACATGGAATAGTAATCTGTTATAATGTTTATTGTGGTTTATAAATTAATATAATAACATGTCTGACAAAACTAAGCAGCTTTTAATACGTTTATTATTTCACAACACCTTTAAAGCACCGCAGATCTCTACGACGTCAGACTCTTCCACCACGGTGACTCGGAAGTTTGTGGTCTGCATGAGTTCCTTCAGCAGTGGCCCGTGTTCTTTACTCTTACAGCCTGGATGAATTAAATACAGAAGTAAAATCAATAATCACAAAATCCAATCGGGCTACTTTTAGAAGTTTACAGGCTGGATTTAGGTCCATCTGATTCACGCTCCAGCAGAAACATGCTTTTCCTGATGGTGGTAAAAATCCTTGTTCACTTACCGATCGTGGTTTCACAGAATTTGCCGTCAGCCACCTCGTTGGCCAGATTGGCTCCCATCAGCACGGTCATGGTGATTCCCAGTTTTTCTTTGATGACGTCGGAAATTAGCTTCAGTCCCTCTGGTCCTTCGTCTACACCCTACAGCGTGAAAAAAACCTTGTGAGGTGAACCTAGAAAAGCAAATCTAACTGGACCAACGTACGCCACACCTAAACGGTCATCTCTACATGTTGTGTGGAAACTCTCCTGTGGAAAGCCGTTCAATCACACTTGTTTAAACTAATCTATTTTATTCCAGAGCTGTATATCGATACATCTTGTACATCTAGTACTGATATAAAATAAAGATTCAGATGGACGACATCCAGCTGAAGCTGTTCGAGAGCAGTTAATCGGGTCATAAACCTGCCTTTATCAGGGACATCCCCACCGCGTCCGGCTTGATGTGCCCTTTGATTGTGTCACACGTTCTCTTTACAAACTGGTGCGGGATCACGAAGATAAGGACGTCCGCCCCTTTTACAGATTCTAAAAGATCTGGAACAGCCACCTGAAAAACAGAAGGAAGATGACATTTCATATGATGCGGTATCAGATGTGTGTGTGGTACCACCAGACTGATGAGTGATCCCCAATCCCAAGACTAGCTCAGTTAGTTACTATTAATAAAACCGTACCACGTTAGGAGGCAGTTTGTGTCCCGGCAAATATTTGACATTCTCGTGGTCAGTGTTGATGATCTCGGTGAGTTTACGTCCGTTTACCATCTCCTCGAACACCCACATATTCACTGTATCCTCAAACGTGGGGTACTTGGCTGTGTTGGCACCCACAATCTTGGCAATGGCCGAGCCCCTGTGAACAAGGGGGAATTTTTTAACTACACAAATTTATCATCTTGAAATATATAGCGCTGTATATTCTCTAATTCAGATGGTCGTATTATGAACTGGAGTGTGTCCGGGCCACAGTTCAGACGTCTGTTCTGTGTAAAGATTAACAGAATAACTGGAAAAGGCTGCACAATGTAAGCGATGATCAATCAACCAGATGTGCATAAAATCACTATTAGACTGATCGAAAGCTGATTTGGTGGTAGTTTCATGTCACAACCTTTTGTCTGATATAAAAGCATTACACAGCAAAAGCACAATATCACTGGTGAATCAATTTACTGAATCGATTACGATTAGGAATCGTTTCACGTGAATCAAAGATAGAATGATTTGACTCGCTGGATTCAGCACATACAGAGTCACATACTTACAATAAACACTTTAAATACTTATCATATAACAATATTCATTAACAATCAAACGATTCACGTGTAAACTCATTAAAGTACATTCAATCACGATCGAATTACATAACAGTTGCATTTCACTAGTCTTTTGATCATTAGAATGTTTCATCAGAAGTTTGCCGGTTCAATTCCCATAGGCGACAGGTGCCGATTTAAGTGTGTTTGAGCAGAGAACCCCTAAAGGCTGATTTAAATCAAATCAACGCCATCACGACATGCACCGTCCAAATTTTGTAACTTTGCATCAAAACGACACAGAGCACAAGGGGGGCGCTATAGCCATCGAAACAACGGAGTGAGCATGCTTGTAGTTTGAGTAGTCGCTCTCTGCATATCACTGTGCCTTGATGTTTATGGTCTTTCATTCATCATTCACCACCAGGTACGATAGCAAAATGGTTTGCAATGTCGTCTCACAGCGAAAAGTCCCGGGTAGACCTGGGGCTTTGTGTGCAAACTGTCCCCCCACAGTCCAAAACATAGAAGATACAAACGTATCCATAACTGTGTTTGACTGGCGTGCGTGCTTACTGCCCCCTAGTGTGTGTGTGCATATATTTGCGTTTCACTGCACGTAATGGGTTACAGTTCATCATTGTGTACAAATCACAGTGGTGAAAAGAACATTCTCAATGATTTTTTAAAAATATTTACATTGTTCTTCAGGGATAAAACTCCACAAATCACTCCACAAGTACAATACATGATCAAAAGTATCGGAACATAAACGATTTTTACATAAACCACTGTGAGAATTAAACAATAATAATAATGAATTAGATTTTTCGGAATCGGTTCTAAACGACTCACTGTAAGATGGTGTAAAAAGAACCGATTCACTATTCATCGATTCGCGATTCATTCGATTCATGCAAACGTATTTTAACTAATTTTTTTATTAGGATATTATTTATCAGGCCAAATAGGTCCTGATACATTGTATTAAATACGTACAATCTATTTAATCTGATATTTATACCTGAATGGTCGTTTTTAGTGTTAGTATAAGATGAGTCGGTTCTCCCACATATGAACTGTCATTGCTATAATAACTTCAGACCGACAGTGTCAAATCCAGCCAGTACAAAACATCCAGTACTAGAATAAAACATGTGAAAATAAAACCTACCAGTTACCGGAGCCGATAATGCAGACTTTTTTAGGTGCCATGTTAGTAGTTTGAAGGCTCGTCGGTGCCGCTAAGGCGAAGGGATACAACAAACGGCTCGTAAAAAACGCTGCAGTGTGTTTATATAGTCACACTGGGTTGCCAGATTGGAATAATAATTCCATATCAGTAAAATTAAATCAAGTCTAGATCTGGTTGCCAGATTGGGTTTTTACACGACAGTTTTATTAAAGCAGGCAGTCGAACTAGCTAAATAGCTGCTAATATAGTACATAATTACTAGTTCCAATCATTTTTGTAGTGTGACCTTGCGCCCACTTAGCCATCAATTAGGGAACTGAAAAAAAGGCTGACCAAAATGTGGATTGTCAGCAGTAACTAGCTTGTTTGCAATGTTGGAGCAAAGCGACTAAAAATGGCAAATGTACAACTTGCATAAACACTTTTTAAAACCAAAGATCAAAGCGTCAGGCCTTAATGTCCAGCATTACTTGGTTTACTAATTAACATCTAATCTGAGCCTCCAAAATTTGGTGGAATGCTTTACCACAGAGAAGATGCTTCTAGCCACAAAATGGACGCTGTTGATAGTGCCACTGATTTTGTTTGATTTCACAATGACTTATTTATAATTACCCCAAAACACCATGTGGAAATATACCCCCCATGATATGAAACCAGAAAACACTAAGTATGTAAAAGCACAGAGAAACTTTCCAACCACAATTTAAACACTGGTACTCAGTTTCCCATCTTTCCCAGTTTCACCTTCTATTTAGACCTGCAAAATCACAAGTTCTTACGAAGACGAACCAGCTTTCGGTCAGGATATTACAAGCAGGAAAAAAACATTCCACTGAAAATTCAAGGTTCAATCTGGCCTCCTTAAACCAGCATGAAAACATGACGTTGTTTATGATTTACTGTATACAGAAACTTCACACACCAACAAGATGTTCTGCAGGCCCCAAACTATAATCGTGTGCACATTCTAGAACAGGTTCAAGTTTAAGATTTGTTTTGGTTCGAACAAACATTAAAGCCGTATTGTCAAAAAAAAAAAGCAGGTTATCATCAACATGACACAAAACAACAAAAAAATAAACTCAATAACCATTTATACAGAGAATTTCACAGAATTCACTTTATACTACAAATGTTGAGGGAACAAAAAAACAAGATACAACAAATTAATTTGTATAAGTTTGTCTTTATTATAAGGGTTAGCACATTAAAACAAGTTTGGTCCATTAAAGAAAAGAGAGAATAACATGTCAATAGCTCTGTTTTTTCCATTATGAAAAAATGAAGCAGTGCGAACAATATTAAGAAATGAATGTTTCAATGTTCAAATATTGAGCAATCTTCAGTCTGGTTTTGATCAAATCGAAGCCATGGCCAGTAGCACTACATGCACAGCCATTAGTGTCCTTCATCGTATAGTGACGTGGCCAGTGAATACGACCGGATACATTACCTGAGCACGGACAGGAAGAGGAAGAATGGAATTTTCATTTAACATTTCATATCAGAGAACTGCTTCTACACACAGAGCTGAGGTACTAAACTACTTCATATCAAATCTAATTCTAATTTTATAATAATCCATACAATAAAGAATATTCAAAACGATATCTAACATCTGGGATGTCATAATTAAACAAACAAAATGTCACATATCTGGTGTGGTTCTCGTAATATAGCAACAATTAGACAATTTATTAGATATTCTTGTCTGCCCTAAATGATTATAAAATCAGATACTAGGACACATTTGTAAATAACATCTAACAACATAATAGCCGAATAAAATTGCTCCACAACGTTTAAACTATGAAAACTCATGTTTTATCTTGTGATAAAAATGTGACGATAGATTATACTAGTATGCCAACGGTTACTTAACGACGACTCTGGTTTATTTACCGTTAAACGTCATACAATATTTCACCTTTGCTACAATGAAATATACGAAGCAGGTCCGGGACGCCGGCACGGTAGTTATACTTGCACACCGCAAACCAAGATAAAACCTTGTTAACCGATTAGCTACATCTAAAGATGTACAGATGGCTAAAGCCTTGCAAATCCACACACTACATGTAAGTAAGTGAGATGTGCGCCGAGTAAAAGGTTTGGGTAACAAGAGAAAGCAGGTGTTCAGCAGGACTGAAGTCGGCGTTTCGTTTAGTGTTGAATTATTGGACAGAGTTTCCTAGTCAAAAATCTCAACCCAAAATCCATTTCTTCTGGCCTATGTATTCCTGATGCCCAGCGCCTGCTCCAGCTCCTGTCGCCTCTGCTGGACCTGGAATTCAGAACAGTTGAATTGTAAGTGAATCATTGTCAACATAAAAAGTAGAAATGAAAGTGAACAAATAAATACATTAATAGATTTTCCTTTATTAAGGCATTATGGCATAAAATAATGAAACAACACTAATCGTTCATATGGGACAGATAAATAAATGTATAGTCAAGTTTAATAGATGAGGAGAAAGGGGGTAATCAGTTACCTAGAAGTAAGATTTGAAATCCTGTTGCATTAATGACAATTACAAAATCAGAAAGTAAATCTCACCTTAGAATAAAAGTAGCGACATACAGCTTCTTGAGCCCAGGGCTGAAAGTAAAACTCAGCTCTTCTTTCTTCTTCTGGATTTCCGACCACGTCAGTCATGGTCTGTAAATGAGAACATAATGAATTAGTTTTTTGTTTTTTTTAAGGTCAGGCATGCATTCAGATTTTATTTGGACGTATTGAATCCCCATCTATGTATTACAAACTAGGCTCCATACTACTTACATTGATCACTAATAAACTAAATAAAATAAATTAGTTAATAATGAACTCATATGTGACACTGAATTCAGAAGGGTAGGAAATGGTAAAAAATAGGTTTGCCTAATATAACAGTGCACACTTTAAAACAAAGACAGTCGACAAATACAGTGCATGATGGGAAACTAAATTACAGGAGCCCAAGGAGTTGCTTCACTTTACTTTCATAAACATGAGCAACCTGTAATCATGAATTACTCTCACACCCCTAAACCCAGTCATTCTTAGTCCGGTCAGCACAGCACTGGCCAGCCACCAAGAAACCAATGAACAATGACTAGAGGAAGTCTGGAGTAAAGGTTCAACAACCCAGCTTCCGTTTGTCTCTGAATGCACAGATGGATTACGATCCTTCACAGACGATGTGCATTCGTTTAAAACCCAGGTGCGATAGACTCACCTTGAGGTCTCTGCACTGGGACTGGAGCCAGTCGTTAATGAAGCCTTGAGGATCACGAGCGAAGCTCAGCATGAACTCCCTCTGTGTCTTCAGCTGGTTGATGGTTTCGATGGTCTCATGGATCTAAGCGTTAAAAGGATTTAAAATGAACATATTTTATTTACCTAAAAAGATGCCCATCAACAAACATATGATAACTAGACTTGATATTCAGCACAGAGCAGGAACACACGGATTTACACGACTGGGTGTGTCGTTAAGCGAGAACTCTGCTTGTTCCCCAAATACATGCCAGTGGTGGCAAACAAAGAGTTCCCTGGAACACCCCCGTAAACAGACACTGGAGACGGAAGTGACCCGGGATGCTGAAGCTGTGCAGCACAAAACAACCATTGTACAGAGTATGAATGAAATGTAAACATTGAAAACAGATTTCAATATAGTCTGAATACAAAGTCAAATTATAAAAGTAATTGCAATGTTTGTCAAAAGTTTAATATTGTTGGATAAAAATCCTGAGCCTTTTTACTGGGTTCCATCACTGTTACAAATCAGGTTGTGTTTCATGGTTATAAATGAATAATGTTTAGCAAACGTTATCTCTAAACCACGTATGATTACAACAACAATGCTACAAAAAAAAAAATCACACAGTAAACAGATTTGCAGTGTAGGTGAAAGTGCAAAGTTCATTGCTGAAGTTGCCCCATTTCTTCACTTCAGTGGTTTAGCTGAGTTGCAAAACACCAGTTAATGAAAAACCACGAGACCTGTGACCTTGGACCCAATTTCTACAACTACAACAAACTAACCTGGACTAATCTGCCTATACAAAATCATCAAGTGTTTATATCGGTGTTCAACTGTTCAACCACTTATATTTTTATTCGAGAAGGTTTTTGTAGTCGAGGGAAATTTATTTACGCTACATTTCCACATCTATCGAACCAATAATTATTAAGAAATTGAATCAAGTTAAAATTTTGGCTTTATTTTTGGTATTTGCCTAGAATTTTTGGTATTGCAATTGGTTCCTGTTCTTTTCAGTTATTTCGGTAAGTATCTCTTGTTTTTGGTTTGGAGTATGTGCACTTGTAGTTAAAGTATTCACTCTTTACATACAGTGGTGACTTGACATTTACAATGTTTGATTTGATCCAAACATTTAAAATCATTGTTTTTCCAAAATTGATCAGCTAAAATCAACAACGACATGTCTCACTAGTTGCTAACACAAATAAGCATAACCCACATGTCAGAAACTTGATGCCCTCTAGTGTTGTGGTGGTGAATTATTTTGCGGTGTATATGACCTCGATGCAGAAGTATAAAAGAAAAAACGATAACAGTATCTTGCGTCGAGTCGATATTGAACAACTCTGTTTTGAGAGAGCTCGAGTCTGAAGAATTCAGCGCATACCTTGTTATCCAGGCCTGCGATCTCCTGCTGACTGGCGGTGGACAGCAGGAACGAGTTCATCTGGGTCTTCAGTGTATCGTCCACCTCGACATCGATGTCGTAGCACGCAGTCTTCTTCTGGTCATTGGGGTCCACACTGCACAGTAATATGGTTAGTAAATCTGTCCAGAAACATCACATGATACAAGTTTGGGATGTTCTAGACGCACCTGATGACGTGGTTTATGATGATCGGCTCCGGGGGCATTAGAAGAGCGTGCAGCCGCTGAGGGATCTCTGAGAACTTCATCCTCTGGGTCTCGAAGATCTAACCAAACAAAGGATTTGAGGGTTTGGATTTAACCCAATGTTATAGTACCTGTATATATTATCTGTAGATGTAAAATGATTTAAGATGCTGGATTTAAGTTATTGTTTAGATACATTGAAACCAATCAGAAATATAATATTTTACTTACAGAAAGAGAAATAAATATTGTAAACCTGATGCTTGGTTCCTTACTAGCTACAAGTCTCTCACCTGCTGGAGGTATTTGTCACAGTTGATGAACTCCCGCTCATGTGGGTCCTGGAGTTTGTGCGTCTTCACGTACTGCCACAGGGCCTGAATGATGACCGGTCGGGTCTGGGTGTGGATGCCGAGCATGCGAGCCAGTCTGGGGTCCAGTTTAAACTGGGGAGGCTGCGGGCGGCAAAGAGGAGAAATTACAGATACAACAGGAAACTTTTCAGACAGACGCCTGTCTCTCTTCTCTCTGAAACGCACGAGTTGAACTTTAAGACTCTTTCTGCAATTGACTTGACGCAACTCCTCCTGCATCGAGGTCTTATGCACTGCATGTTTCTGAGGTTTTACCCACAATTCTGAGCGAGAAACGTCGCCGTAATATTCCGCTGATCGCTATTCAACAACGAATGCTTTGAAATGTCGGATGAGAAATAAAATGTCGAGGAATCGACCTATAAAAAAAAACAAATACGTGAACTACAAGCGTGTACACGGAATTGTTTTGATGGCTATAGCGCTCCCCCTTGTGGTCAGCTGAAACCAATCTAAAAACATACCGCTTTAAAACCTATTAATGCTTAATATTTATTTGTAGTTAGCTTCTTGTAAAGTAACTGTGGGTCTGTGAACGGCGTAATACAACCTAAAATTAGTTTTATTGCTGTTGCTCGATTTTGTATGATCTCAAGTCGTGTTTATTAAGATTTTACACTTTCGGTTACTTCTATGACACACCAAGATTCATCAGAAGTTTATACAACACACAATTTTTTAATCTGAAAAACTCCACAAACACAGGAAGAGAACAAGGTCGAGTGTACCTGGTAGTCGAGCATGAGCAGGACGGTACAGCGCACTCCTACATCCCCAGGCCTCTTCACCTGAAAGCCGTCGGTCTCCTGAGTAGTAGGTGTCCTGTGCCACTGTAAAACCAGAAAATAATTTTTGTTTGAATTATGTTACACACAAAATACACGACATGCAGTCCAGCGGCGCATCGTACCTCAACCAAATGATTGTCGGGGCCGTAGAGATCTTTATCCAGTTCAATCACTAAAGACTTAAAGAACGATGAGAACTTCCTCTTCTGCTTAGTGGCCTCATATTTGGACACGGCCACCTAAAAAACCCAAAAGGGATTAGATCTGATGGGGCCTTTATAGTGACATCACAACAACACCGGGGTGAAAGGTGAGTGGAAATCTTGGGAGCATGGTCAATCACGGGATTCAAAACACAAAATTATTTCTATGATTAGCAACCATTAACTGCATCATATGGGTGTGTAAATAATTCTGAACGGGGAATCTTCTTTGTGACATTTTGGGCAATAAACTCAATAGCGCCCCCATAATTTCCTTTTGTTTTGTTTTTGTTTTGCTTTATCGGAAATCACATAGTCCATATAAACATTAATTTGCAATGTGTAAATTAGTCGCTACTAGGTTGTAAAGAGAATATAAAGTTCCACAGGGTCACAAAGATTAAGTATAATCAAAGGTTGCTGTAATCAAAACAACGATGTGGATTTGCTTTTATATTATAAATATATATAATAAACGTAAATGTTATTCATTCCAGTAGTGAAGACTGCAGAATAATAATGATGCTTTCTTACATATATCTTGTATAAGTATCTACCGACGAGTTAAAAGGTTTTTTATCTTACATCCTCCAGCAGCCTCCCCTCCACTCTCAGCTCCCATGAGGCCACAGTCCCCTCGCCGTCCTCAGCGTCGGGCTTAGCAGGGTTAAAAGTATTAGAGATGAAGATACGCAGCTTTCTCTTTTGCTGGGTGAAGAACACAAGAGTTTTAATCACTGAACTGATGCCGTTTGTCTGATTAACCACCATGTTTACAAACGGTTCCGTACCAAAAACAGAGACTTTAAGCTATTTTTCATGATTCAATTACTTGCATATAGCTGAATATTTAAAGCGCTAATATAAGAGGGTTCTAAAGATACACTTTAATCATAATGTGATACAATTTTTATTCAGATTCTTAAAAAACATTAAATGAAGGAATAATTCTCTTCAGAAAATGAAGTAAAACACTTTTAACAGATCCAAACACTAATATTTAAGAGAATTGATTTACTATGTTTTGTGAATCGTTACATCACAAATACTCATCACGAGTTTCATCACAGCATCCATCAGTGACCAAAGAAAAGCACTCTGGGAAGGTCACAGGTCCTCGAGGGAACAGAAAGAAGGAACGTTGCCACGTGTGCAGTGATGTTCACCTTGATGGGTCGTTTCAGTGCTTCTTGGATATCGAGCCTCTTGCGCATGATGGTCTGGTCCAGCTTCCTCTCGAAAGCCAACAGATCCATGTAGGCCTGAGATTCGGGGACCAGCTCTCTGATCTGTGCAGTGGGAAAACAAGACTTAGGAGCAGTTAGGGATGGTCAGGCTAAACGAGATGAGGATTTTAAAAAGCTGCTTACTCTCTGAGGTAGAATTTTATCAGCCATCTTCTTCTTCTTGGCGCTATATGAAAAAAAATGCATTACTGTATATAAATCGAGCTGCAATAGAACAGCCACCGTTTAAAACGAGAAAGTGGTGAGGAGAAGGGGGCGCTGTGAAGATCTAGCTCTAATACAAATGAATAAAAATAAAAATAATTGCTTTCTGTAGTACTGAAATATAAACAGTTCAACCTTCCACCACATCCAAACCGCTGTCAAACACTTGGTGCAATCAGGTTCCAAACCGCACACTTACACAACTGCTAACCCTACTAATGAACTTTATGTTTATACAAAGCTTTTGCTTCTGATTTGGCAATGGTCACCATTAACTGGTCCAAACTAGTCCTGCACCTTCCCTTCCGTAGCTATATCGGTGCTGGTTTAATGCATGTAGTGTCCATCGGTTTATAATGTATTTGAAGTGCTCCAACCGGGTACTTTCGGTGCACCGACTTTGACTGTGACAAATTTGTCTTATAAAGAATTATTTGGCAACCTCTGTTCCAAGCAAATGCTGCCAGACAGATAGTTTTATAGTTTTCTTACTGGTGGTTACGGTTCTGCTGCTGTTGGACCTGCTGGGGGATCTGAGGAGGAGCGGGTCTCTTGCGGGACGGGTCCATGACCGGCATGCCGGGACGAGGCACCGGGCTCGCACCATAGCCTGGGGGTCCCATGGCTGGGCCCTGAGGAGTCATTCTGCTAGATGGAGGCATTCCAGGTCTCTGCAAAGACAGAACAAGAGAAAAATCTTAATCAAAGCAAATTTAATCTGATTCGATGCCAAAATTGATCTTAAAAGTTAGCGGTGATGTGTTAAAGCACCGATATTCATAAAGTAAAAAGAGTATTTAACAGTTTACATTGTGCTTACACAGAAAAGTAAATTAACATTTAGGGTCTCTACACATTTTGGTGTCATTTATAACGATTCCTAAATAATCGATTCACTTGGGGCAAATTTCTGTGCACTGAAGTGAATCATTTCAAACAAATCAATGTTCACTTTAAATAATCACATTAAACAGCAGAGGATGCTCACAATCTTATTATATACATATTATGAACATAAAACATGGAACCAGCTTCAGCTTAGTTTTCACCTACCCCAGCAATAAGTCTTCCTCTGCACAGCTAATTAAAAGATCACTAGATTTAGTATTTATAAATCCACTGAAAACACTTACCAAGCCATGAGCCAGGAAATTAAACAAGTGACTCCGGGTTTGAGACTTCATGCACAACTTCAGTCCAACCAAAACAAATAAAACACGACAAACGTCTTGTAAAAAATAAACCAAGATCCGTCCACACGACTGAGTCTTTAACAGCTACACATCAGAGGGCGCCGCACGCCCAGTATAACAACTGCTCTTCATACAACATGACGGTACACGTTATAACCAAAGACCCCAACCTAAGCTCTTCACGTGATGTTCTGATGGATGTGCGACTGTTGGTCTGAAATGGAAAGAAAGCGCTGCACTAACATATAAAAAATCGTCAGTAGATCTGTGGAAAAGCTGCTGTCTCTTTTTCACAGCCTGGAATCCTCGGCCGACCTTGGAACTCGAGCTGACGGCGACTGTGGAGGTGCAGCCATCACACTGACGCACTCACGCATTCACAAGAAGCCCGGCAAGGCCAGAGAACCAAAGAGAACAAAATGTTTTAAAAAAATGAAATTTAAAGCACCGATTTTGTGACGTCATATAACGTGTTAAATGTGCACAAAAAACGGTCAATGTAAACGTATTCGAGTAGAAAACATTCACAATACTGGGCTGATAGAAGTTTTCTCAGACTTTTATCATCACAATTAAATTGACAAAATGATAGATTTATTTATTAAATAAAAAAACCCTCATATTGTGTTATAGGCATTTTTCCTTCAGTCATCGCTGCACTCAAGCACTACAGTCAAGCGTTATCCTGGAGGAAGTACAAGCTACAGCCGTGCATTGCAATACCTTCTGTTATATGGTCATGTATTACAGAGAAAGAAAGTGTGTGTGGATACACACACACACACACACACACAAGCTACAGCACACACATTTACACACACGGGGGGGCAGCAGCGAGCACACACGCCTGACGAGATTTGGCATCCCTAGCCACCGCGGCCAGGAAACAGTTAGGGAAGGATTAGCACTCCAGTCTTGACCGGTCCCCTCTCGGAATCAATCTGGCAACCTTCTGGTCACAAGCCATTCCTATTTATATTTAATATTCACCTTTTTTTTGCACTTTTGGAAAAAAGGAGGTTATCAGGCTAAATGTATACTGCTTTTCAAAACTCAAATTCAAAAATAAACATATAGCAGACCAAACATCTGGGGATTAAGCCCAGGTGTTTTATCAGCAAATCTTAAAGTTTTAGTAGCACTTACTTAAAATACAAATACTACATAATTAATAAAGGATTACACTTAAATATTTTAATCAAAATCCAGCTGCAATAAATAAATTATGTTTGCTTTGCTCTAATAGTTTAGCAGAACTTTTATTTTGATAGTATGGCGCAAAACATTTACTATCAATATAAGTGCAGCTATTTAGAATGACATTCGTATCCCATTCAAGACATCTGGTGTTTCCCGCTTTATTTCTAGTCATATCTGTTTAATCAAGTTTACAACCTATTTATAGTGACACTAATTATATAAAAGGGGCCGAATATAAAATGTAATTCTAAACAAATGATCTGAATTAAGCTTAAAGAAATCTTTTTAGCATGTTAGCAGTAATCTAGCGACTTTTGCGCTGTATAGCAAATAGCTTGTCAACACTACAGAAGTGCACTAGAAGGACAGCAACAACCTCATTCGAACATCACTTAGTTAGGGAGCCTTGATAGTTCGAACTGGGTTGTTCGTATTACAGCCAACACACTTCCATTCTAAACGCATATGCAGCTTCTTTGTTCTCGCTCTTACCGGGTATCCAGGCCCGGGCATCGGAGAGCGGTATATCGGGTTCTGTGGCCCCGCCGGTCCCATTCTTCCAGTCGGTGTTCCGGGAGCCATACCCGGTCCTCCTGGACCTGGTACCGGGGCTCCGGGTCCCATCCCGGCACCTCCACCGCCGCCTGGAGCTCCGACGGCAGCTTGCTGAAAACCACCCCGCGCCGCCATCTTCTCTCTCCCGTAACTAGAATGAAACCCCGATCGAACTATCCACCTATGGCAGGGCTCGGGTTTATCACGTGACAGGAAACTGTCAAACGGAAGCGTATTGTTTTGTAGTTTTTTAAAGAAGGGGTTGTAGTTTTTAGTCGTGGTTCATTAAATTCTTTAAGCTTTTTTGTCTTATGTAGTTTGTTTGTTTTAAATATGCATTTTAAAAATATTTTGTGTCTGACTGTTGCGTTTTTAATATAATCTACGTCAACAATCTTTAATTATTACATATATTTAATTTTTAAACATATGTATATATATAAGATAAGATAATCCTTTATTAGTCCCACAGTGGGGAAATTTAAGA
>JAOTRQ010076069.1:0-11946 GCA_028565875.1 Hoplisoma paleatum
ACTGTCACAATGTTGAAACATTTGAATATAAATTAAGTTTAAGTATTTGCATACGACGACAACAGACTTGGACAGCTGCTTGGAACTTGAAACAATGGAGCTGATTAGTTTACAACTACTGATTGTGGGTGTTTTATACATATCAAATGCTAGCAAGTGTACAGTATAATGAAATATGTTAAATTAATTTCATGTTTTCAACTTTGAGTCAACAATTAGTGATTACCAGTTTTAGAATTACTGTGCTCCTGTACATAAAACAAGAACCCATAATCCATATAAACATAGTTTTACTAAGTGTAACGGGATTTGAGTTATCTGCATGTAGTCCAAATCACAACCACTTTGTATTACTGGAGTACTGGAATCAGACCATCTTCAAAAAATAGTGGCAGACAACTGACACAAATAATAGTGCAAAGTTTGGATAGAATGATTCCAAGAAACTCCATTAAAAGTGCATTAATTAAACAACCCATCAAGAGATGTTTAATGGTTTATTATGATAAATATAAAAATTTAAGATATTTCTACAACTGAACTGGAGTGTATCTATAGCGATTTCATTTAACTGTACATAATTTTCATATTAAACATTATGTTTGAACAGCATTGTCATGACAAAAATCAAGCTGTGGTAACTCAATTCATCCGTGCACTCTCCACGATTAAAGACAAGGCATAGATTAAAACAAGGCTATAACCCAATATCTGTCAGTGTTCTCAATAATCTACAGTACCTTAGCAGTAACATCAACAATCTTGAAACAGAAGAAGGCCGACAACCTTGGACTTTACAAGATATGGCTATGTGTCTATATAAGCAAGAAAGACATTGATCAGGGATATATATCTAAAAGAGTTTAAATTTGACAGCCTATGCTAAGGCTTCATGTATATATAATTATATATTCTAATAAAATGTCTGTCTGGTTTTCACAAACAGAGTATATCATGCTGTGTGATGTTTTTAATAATACAGATAGGACTACATAGAATACATAAAAATACCAAAACATAAAGTGTCAGAATGTCCTTACGTGCCCCATCAAGTCCCCAACACAATAAAATGTGCACAGGAAGGGGCGTGACTTGCTCCTTCTTCTAACTGGTCCAAAATCATGGTCACTATTAAGCAATAGCCAATGGAGTGCAATGCCATGCTTGCCTGGATGGCACATGCAGCTGCATGTCAAATGCCTTTGGTATGTGCCAAACTTTCTTGCCAAGGACAGCTTTGGCTTGCACCGTTGTGTAATGCTATGTCTCACTACTGAAGGTTGACTAAGCATTTCATGTCAGGATAGTACAGTGCTATTTAGGGACTAGAGCGGGTATCCAAGGCGGTAGGGGACAAGGTTGGACAATTATTGAGGGCAGATATAAAATAGATTAAGAAGTTAGTCAACTCCAGTTACTATTTGAACATTCCATTTGAAATGTTCTGGTCTGGTCATCCTGTAGCTATATGTCAATAAACTATGTACTATGTAGATAAGAATCAATAGTTGGTTTAGTTAAATACACAAATTAAAAGCAGGAACAGAATTTCGCAGAAACAAAAAATACTGTTTGTAGTTATCAAGTCCAAGCTTACTCCCAATTGTGCAGGCTAGAGTAATGGCAGGAAGACCACCAACTGATAGAAGTCATCTGACTAAACACACTGGTGACACAAAAGCAGCACTATTATTCAGATGACAGAAACATACTTTAGTATTTGAAAAATTATTGTTCATTTCCCTCTTCAGACGTCTGGTAGCTATCTGACCTTAGCTCATCAACTGAAAGCAACTGAATGTTTCAAAGCCATGAAATTTGTAAAAAATCACAAAATTTTACACAGGTTTGCTGTTTGTGTCTTGCATACTTGGAAACACTTTTTAAAATTGGATTTATGTATAGTTATTGTAACACTATTTGTAAATATGGGTATTTTTAAACATTTACACCATATTTTTTTTTTTGGTAAATCATCATCTAAGCTCAGCACTTTTTCAACAAAAGACTAGTGTATGAGCTCACTGGGGTGGGTAGATGCTGAAGGACACACACCCAATATATAGCCTGAAGAGACCAAAATCTATTTTAACAGTGGATTTGTTGTGGAATTTCATTTAAGTGGGGTTATACTTTAATATAAAATATTGTAGCTCCTAGCACTTCATCTCAATAACTTTATATCAGACTTTTCAGAGACTGTCCCACCACATTTTGCAGCATTATACGTTCTAACTAAATCACATGTATGTAACAAAAACAAACATGTCTATTAAAATAAAATAAGTCTAGTTTGATCAATTGTGTCATTTCTTTTTAAGTTTAATTTTAGAGCTTTAATTAATCATTGGATTTTACCACAGTGGACTAAATTATCAGTTAATATAGTGCGTCAACACATACTGTGCACCATTCTCATTTTCGAGCACTGACGAACAGGATTTTGAAACAAAGTTGCCCACTTTCAGAACATGCGTCACTATTGTTAAAATGTCTGTTTTTGTTTTTATTGTACTTCAAAGAAATCACATAAAACAATAAAGATATGTGGATTTACAAACTCTGTCGGTCTACTAGTCTCTGTACCTCTTTGATGACTCTTCCTTGCTTTCCCTACTGTGCTAACTTGGTTTATTTTTGCTTTTTTCTGCCTTTGTGGTAAATGAATAGTTTTTTCCGTTATCTGAAACAAAGGGGTTTGCAAATGACTTGCCTATACGTGGATCCGGCAGTAACTCAGGAATAGTCAGATATCCCTTGGGATCTTCTGGCTCTTGTGGTTTTACAGGGAATAAATTCTGGCTTATCGGTTATACTAACCGTTTAGTGTGATTTAAGTACAGTTAGGGTTTTTTTCATGTAATCTTTTAAAACTAGTCTAAAATCGTTATCAATAATGGTTTGAGCAATGGGCTAATATTTACACCTGTTAAATGCAACGCCTTACCCCACACATTAACTTTATCAAGTGACATGGTGTGGAAGACAGAAAGCAATGCGAGTGTAATACAGAAAATAGGGCTTGAGGACATGAGGCCAATTCTCAGCCTTCACCTATTACACTGAGGTGAATTTATGTCCAAGCTTCAATGACTCAAAAACAGATATGTGCATGCTCGGTAGGCCATTTGGATGGGTACTGGTTTGTGCATCCCAGTGGTGGAACCAAGCCAAACCAGCCAGCATCTAGTATATAATCTGACACACTGAAAATCGCACGTTGATAAGTCAAAAAAGACAGTAACGATTGATGCACGTGGGCGTCAAAAAAAGTAAAGCTAAGAACTCATTTCTACGTCATTGACTGTAGAACCAATAAGAAGTCGTCTTGATTGACTGCACGCGCAAACATACGGGAGGCGTGGCTTATGTATTGCGTCAGCCCTTCAATAAATAAATGCTCCCCGGCAGCTGCCCGGGAGAGCAAAATTCTTACAGAGAGCGAAAGGAAGAAACCCGCCTACTTTTAATTCAGATTTTATTTCAAGTCGATATTTAAAGACTTATAGTGTCTGAGTTTTTTTTTGTCAGCGCTTTTAGTTTTAAACTAGCCAACAAGAATAACCGACACTTTATTTACGACAGTTTATTTATTTATGTAATATTTCTTTTTTAACGTTACATCTTGATAAAACAGCGAGGAGAAAACGCACACTGACGATGGAAAGAGACAAGGTAAGCTAACTAAATTGTGAGGCGTTTATAGCGTAATTATGCGTAGAAACAATGTAGTAACGGTTATGTGTATGCCTGTGGGGGTTGAATTGTGCCGTTTGTTATAGTCGAATTCAAAAAATAATAAATGGCGAAAGTGAATATTTTAGGGTCTAAAAGCTACACGGTGTAGCTATGCTAACATGACTAACATTTGTCGTGGCAACCTAATTGACTTGCTCGTATATAGTAGAATTTAAAACGTCACAACACCTCGGTTGATAAGTTATTTAGCTCAGTCTGTTTAGTTATTATGTTAAATAAAATATAAAACAGTTAGCTGTCAAGCCTTAGTTTAGGTACCATAGTTACTATTTTGTAATAAATGTGAGTTAGCACGATTGTATGTACGCAGACTGTAATACGTCTTCTCGTGACTGACGTCACAACCCAAATCCGGTGAAGGATGTATGTAATCATGACTACAATTTTATTCAGTAAAACCAGTTTTCTGTTGTAACAATTGGTTATGTCATCAAGGAGATGCCTTTCATTGTGTTGGTATTAGTTTTGTTACTAGTGACAGGCCAAATACACCATACGATGGTGTTATTACTGTGTAAAACATACCAAGAAATTAAGTGTCAGTGCACGCACATTGTATATGTAGATTATAAGTGCATACGCACATTATAGAGTGAAGATGGACTATATAACAATATATATTTAAAGTTTTGTATGTATTATGTCATGGACACATTTCTTACTTTTTTATCATTTAACTATTTATAGTAACACTCAAGTTTCGCTTGTTTTGTGGGCAACAAACTAGTTTGTCGGAATACAAACTTAAAGAACATGCTCAATTGCTGAGGGATAGTGACTGGTCTATTACCAGCACACACCACTATGTCTTTATTAACAATATACATTTAACAAAGACTTAGTGAATTATGTTTACTAAACAAAAAAAATGGAAAATAGCTGTAACTCTACCTGTATATGTAGTGTAAGACTTTACTTAGGAGTTGTGTACACAGTTACATGATTTTATTACAACAGTGCGATCCAAAACGATGATTAAATTATAATAAAGATCTTCATGTTTAAAACCTCATCTAACTACATTTTTTTTACCCTAACTCGTTGTGTGTTCAGAATATCAGTGATGAAAAGTGAAAAATAAAGTAAGTAGGTCAGTGATTACCAAAAACGACATACGTGACTCAAAGAGTGTTGGGTATGGCTGTGTTAACCACAGTGTCAGTGTCCTGGTAGTATTAACACTTGACAGCTGATGAGTATTTAAATGAGTATTTTTTTAAAAATTGAAAAAGAAAGTCACAAAACCGACGGATTAAGACACTGAAATTGGTACATGACCAGCAGAGTGTTTGCAATGGCTGCCGTTCCCACAGAGACATCATCCTGACATTACTGGTGACCTCGTGTGAGGGTAAATGTTGACCTCTGTAACACCTCTGTTATAGAAAATTGATTAGAATCATTGCTGGGAAATATATCACCTTTTTTATTTCTTTTAAATACTTAAAATGTAATAAAATACTTGTATTTATTTATTCTATAAATTATTATTATATTTTATATTTGTCATATAAAACACTTAATACAATACGTGTGTTTTTCGAAATTCAAGGAGCAAGATTTTTTAGTTAAAGATTTAGATACATTTGGTGCATTTTTAATTAAAATAAAGTGTATCTCTGTTGACACATGCTTGGATGTGCTTGCTTGTGGACGTGTAGGAAAATTTCTGTCTAGGGAAACCAACAAAACAGCTGGACTTTTCAGACAGGGGAACATGTCACTGGGGTCACCAAGATCTTTTACATACAGCATTTAATCTTTTACATACAGCATTTAATCTTTTACATACAGCGTATGGACACACATGGTGTAATAACCACTTAATAGGTTTGATTCCATCAAGACTCTAGGGTTTAGGCTTTTCTTATGAAGCTGGGTGCTGATCCTTTGAGAGCTGAGTAAGAGAAGCTGGGGGAAGGGTCTTTTGTTTTGACACTTTTGTGTTAGACTATATTAGACTATCTTTTAATTTAAATTATGTCAAACAGGGGGTGTTCGATTGATGTAAAACTGAACACATACACAATCAAATGAATGGTGGCTAATATGTTTGGGTGGGGGTTATGCTGTAGGCTGTTATGTCAAACAATGATTTCTGATTTTTATTGTAATTAATGATGCAACATTTTCAGCCTTTTAGCTTCTTTTTGGTTGCAGTTTCGCCAATTTGTTTTTGAGCAGAAATGTCATTATTGGTTTAGTCTCATTACTGTCACTGTAATTCAAATTTCTAAAATATAATTGAACAAGACACGCTTTTTATTCAGTCTGCTGATCCTTTAGGAGTGTATGGAAAATTGTTGATTTTATTTGTTTAGTATACTTGGTCGATTGGAACAGCAGCTAAAAATAAAGCATACTTGTCTATACCAATATGCTCTGTGGCCACAGCATTATGAAACACTGTGAGATGGGCGAGGGAGGACGTGCTGAATGTGGTGTAATGCTGACACTGAGCCAGGCATTGAAAGAGAGAGAGGGCGAGAGCAGAGCCAGACAGGCTATACCCAACACTAAAGCTTTACACCTCCTGTGTGGCAGGCATGCCTGTACTACTGGTGAAGCTTTACTACAAGCAATCTACGCATATGTTAACATGATTGTATTATGAAAATATTTAGTAACTGTGACTGCTTGATTTGTATCTTTAAACTTAACGTTTTATTACATAATTAATTAGGTAATACAATCGTTCAACAAGCACTACCATGTTATTCACCTACAAGGAAGTTACTTTTAATTTTAGGTACTGACCTGTCTCTTTATACTTTATTTCTTTGTGAGTGTAAATACGTACATCAATATGAATGTTGACTCCTTACTAACAGCCAAATAGATTTGAATTTCTTTTAATGGTTATCAATCAGCCAAAAAAACAGATAAAACATTGGAATTTATGTAAATAGTCTTTAGTCCAAGATAAATTTATTTAAAAATGATGGTTTATCTAAAGAACTACATGTCTGGTAAAATTATTTTGCCTTTGTTGTATTGTGTTCAACCATTTTCTAAAATGCTGCTTCCTCATTGCTGCCAGCTCCATCACACGGTACAGTCTGAGCGAACTAAAACTGGAGCAAAGACATAATATACAAATACATGGTATCATTGAATCACCTCATGTTTACTTAGTAAAGTGCTCAGCCTGTTGAATCTGAATTGTTTTATTGCCTCTAATGTGGCACGTTTGTGCTTTATAGTTGTTTTTTGATGATAGAAGCATTTGTTTTGATTATCTACATCCTCAGCGATAGCAAATTCACAAACACAATACACACACACACACTATTATGTCTCGCAAAACCTTCGAAATATTCAGTTCAGGTGTTTCTGCTATAACAAACAGGAGGTCATTTACTGGTCTAGCAAGACCTCAAGCAGGTTGACCCCAGCTCAACATAATAACATTTAAACTGGAATAGTAAAGACTTTCTTAAATCATATAGAAGTCAAAATACTTTCTTAAGATATTGTATCTAAGATATTGGCTCAAGGACTTTTTTTTTGAGATTTTGCGGTAGTAGTTTTTATTATTTCACATTCACATTTCTTTCTTTCTTAGTTTGTGATCCAACAGTGTAAAATAATGTTTTTAAAGTGCTTTTTCCAAAGTGACTCAGCCAAAACACTAAAAACAAATCAAAGATTCTCCAAATGTAGGCATGTATTTGCATGTCTGTTTCAACATCCTAGGCATGTTCACTAGTATGCAGTCCTCCCCTTTTTTTGTCCTACTGAAACGTCATGCAAAAAATATTCTAGTTTGTAGTTACGACGTCAGTATATATACATCCTATAGTTCTGTGTTCACCACACAGATATTTAGCACTTTATACACTATGTCTTAATTGTTGCTGGTTAATGAAGCAGACCAATTAAACCAAAACCTGTTTATGTATTCTTACTATTTACAAACTCGACTGTAAGCCATTTTGTGTTTAAAAATATCACCACATCAGTATAATCCGATGGAAAGAAAAACAAACAAAAAACTTACCACGTGGAGTGGTTTAGCAATGCAAAGATTTGTTCCCAAAATGGGTGTGGTTGTATGTTCACTCCAGTTTACACCTGCCTGTAGAGCTGTTTAGACATGTAAAAGCTATAGCCTATAGCCATGAACACTATCCAACTTAATATTTATTGTAAAACCTGACAGCACATTCACAGATAAATATTGTGTTTGTAATTAGTCTTTGTTTAATTATCAATTTGTTTTATTATGTAATTATTACAATTACACTTTTGCAGTATTGTCATTGTTGAAACTGGAAAATTCATATTACAAATTAAGTCTTCTGGTTCTCAGAGAATTCACACACACACACACACACACACACACACACACACACACACACGCACGCACACATATGTTCTGCTACACCGCCCCAATCATAATAACCTTGCCAAACATTATTAGTACTTATTGGAAACTTCACTGCAATCTAGCTCTGCAATACCTGACGTACTTAGAACCCATCCATGCTAACACCTATCACAACATTTTTATGTGAAAGCACATGAATGGAAGACTGTCCAGCAAATTTGTATTTTGTTTATTGTACTATAGACTACGTGTAATTGTGACAAGAGGTGGTCATGGAATTACTCTCGCAGGCTTATAAATCAGTATACCAGGCAATCCATGGTAATTAGAGATATAGCATTGGTTATTCCTCCTTGTTCGGCATACATTTTAATGGCATAAAAGTTTTCACTGCTAGCAGTGTGCAAACATGCTTTGCTATGTTGCTATGTATCAACATCCCTGTCTGTCTTTTTCACACACCCATAACTGGGTTACATACTATGCTTTATTTTTAGTGTTAAATGGTTATGAGTGCTCGTGTCATTTTAGGAAGTGTGCGTATGTTATCTTATGTTCGATTCAGTCAAGGGTAAATAGTTCCTAAGATAAACTTTTTACCATCTTATAAAGTAAAATAATTGTTATCATTCTAAAAGAATTGTCCCTAAATGGTGGGTATTCTCTGCCTGGAGTGTTTTCTGCTTTTAGCATTTTTGTTACCCTTAAGATTGGCCCCTCTCCTCCTGCTAGTACATTTGTTTATGCATTAAATACCACACAGTGTATTGCAGTGTTACTCGTATGTTTTAAACAACGTCTGTGCTGTATTTAGCATGAGTTGCTAAACTACAACAAATAGTTTCTGTGTGACCTGCTTACGACTTGTGTATGTTTGCGTATGCATTGTCGCATTCTCTTGAGGAGCTGGTTAAACAGCTTTGTCTTAACTTTGACCTAAACACGGCATCTTGTTGGCTGATTGCCATATCCTTTTCTTTTGCTGCTGAGGTTGTATTCAGAGTTTCTTCAAATCCAAAAATATACTAACAGGTTTCCATGTTAATACATGTGTCAATGGAGCAGTTGTAGAATTATGGGTTTGTTCAGTTTTTAATATACAGAAGTATCCGATTTGCTATAACTATTAAATTGCTTTGTAATTTGTGTCAAATTATGTCCTGTTAGCTTGGCAATGTGTAAGTTTAAGTTAAATAATGTATTAGTTCACAATGATTGTAGCCTTTACTCTGAAAGTATTTTAAAACATTAAATACTGATATAAAATATGCTGTAAACACAACACAGATGTATAGAGAGATGACATGATTATATTAGTTATAAGTATAGACTTTTATAGGTTAAATCACTGGCGAAGTCCAAATTCAATTTCCAGCTGGTGCTATCAGTTGACCAGACTCCTTATTGGACTTATTGGACGTTTAAAGCTATTGGATTGGCTCTGTGTTTGGGGGTGTATTCTTGCTATGCACCCAGTGCTTCTCAGAAAACAGACCCATCACAATCCTGACAAGGATAAAGCAGGTTTTATTAAAAGTTTAAAGTGTGGTTTTCCTAGTTAAACTCTAGCTGGATTTTATCATGAAATCTCAGCTTCCGGGTCTGTAATGAGTATAGTAAGGACAACAATTTAGAGAAGGTTACATAATGGTTTTAGTGACTGAGTATTTGTTCTGGTTTGGTAGCTTCTTGACATGCGGAAGAAATGCTCTGTCCCACAACATGAGGGCAAGGAACAAAAAAAGATCCTTGATCCTATGACTGCAGCACAGATACAGTCGCTTTAAGCTAGTTGTTATACACAGGAAAATGGTGTGTTCAAAACTCTAGTGAGCTGCTTTCTTACTGCCTACAGAGGCAGCTGCCTTGGTCAGATTAGAGCATTTTCTTTAGACAACAATAACATTTAAGATATTTAAAGTTTTCGAATAGGCTACTTCATGGGAGAGGATGCATATGCATACAGATCACTGGGTTGTCAAACACATTAGAAATAAGGTGCTAAAGTCTACATGCATTACGAAAATGTTGGACGTTGTTTTTAGGGGTGATGGGGTGTTAGCAGGATTAAACCAAACTTGCTTTACTTTCCATATTGGGAATGATGTTAATGCACTATTACCTAAAAAGCAACACGGTCATTACATCCAGTGCCACTCATTACATTTATCATTTTAGTTGACAGGTCACAAGTAAATCACAGGACAAAGACAGAGACACAGAGAATCTAGCCCAGACCCTTCAAGCTGTTAATGGCAAGGCTGCCCAGGACGTTTTTACAAAATCAACAAGGAAAAAAATGTAAATTTCCTCTTAAATGGCTTACATTTTGACCAATATAAAACTGACATCTGAAACATGATTGTGTCATGCAAGCATTAGCGTGGTGACCTGATATGGTGTTTGTTTTTGTTGTGGAATGAGGATGTGACTGGGAAGGCTAAAAGAATGCAGAATTAAGAGATGCCGTAGCTGCTAAGTATTTAATTAGTAATGCTTGACAAATGTATGTTTCCATATCTTTTTCTCTAGTACATCTTCAATTTGTTCAGAACTTTGAAAAAAAGTGTGTCACATTATAACTATATATAACGATTGTCCTGGTTTACTTTTTTATTTTTGCAGAAACTCACGTTCCAGCTGTTATTAGCTGTGGGGACAGCGGTAATTGGCTCTCTTCAGTTTGGATACAACATAGGTGTCATCAACGCACCCCAGAAGGTGAGCTTTGATCACACATACACATCAAACACACACAGAGACTTATCAGACATACATATATTACACTCACTTAGCCGTATATTGTTGCAGAGACTTCCCACCATCACACACACATTTCTTTAAAAAAAAAAGCAGTAGCTAATTTTAGCCTGGAACTGTTGTGTCAACATTCTCTCCTGACAATATTTAGTATTGGACATCTCACATGGATCATATGTGTTGGGGCACATGGTCAAAACTAGCATGAGTTCGAATTAGCTAAGATAAATTATTTCATTACGAATCTTTACAGTTTTACATTCCCAAACAATGGGCTAATGCATAGTAGGAAATGTCTTAAGAGTGTAAACAAGGGCGTATCATTTTCAGGAAGGAATAGTTTGCTTTTCACAGGGGTGCTTTAATTCTCCTAGCCGAATCGCATCAGTGTTTACTAGACTTCCTTATTACTATAAGCAGACTTGCTCACCAAAATACCTCTGACCTACTCAGATTTCTAAAACAAGTGATACTTTTAATTCTTATAAAAGCTGGACCAAAATGATTAACTTTTTTTAACGGTGAGCTTTAGGAGACCAGTAATTATTGGATTGTGCTAGAATCTATATGATTACACACTTAACTTGAACTGTTTAGTTAAGTTCACACTTATTGTTTTAAAACAGTAAGAGTGTTGCACCAGCACAATTCACTGCTGGAAACTGTTCCAAACTTAAATAATATTAAATCATAGGTGCTAAGGTGCACTGCTTTGTGCTGGGGTGGCATCCAGCAGGTCAGTGAACCAGGGCATTTATATTCTCTGAAAATCCCATTTCTTGGGCACTGTTATCAAAATACTAAAAATACTCAAAATTCTAGTGTATTAGATTAGTTAAAGAGTGCTAAAATGTGTAATTTAACCAGTTTGGTATTGTGGTTTTTAACCTTAACATGAAATGAAAAGGAAATTAACATTTCTAGTTTCTGTACAGAAGTTGAGGTTGCACTATTTTTCTTTAGAAGTAAAGAAAGATTTTGAAAAAGAAAGGTTTGTTATTGCTGTCAGGGTTGCAATAATTTACCAAACTCTGGTAAGGATACAGTAGGACCTGTGGATTTGGATAATTGAAATTTTGTAGTTTATATTAATGGAT
>JAOTRQ010076080.1:0-11945 GCA_028565875.1 Hoplisoma paleatum
TACGGTTCTGTGTAAACATTGTGCGCCTAAATCAGAAGTTTACGGTTTTGTGTAATCATTGTGCGCTTAAATCAGATGTTTACGGTTCTGTGTAATCATTGTGCGCCTAAATCAAATAATTACGGTTCTGTGTAAACATTGTGCGCCTAAATCAGAAGTTTACGGTTTTGTGTAATCATTGTGCGCTTAAATCAGATGTTTACGGTTCTGTGTAATCATTGTGCGCCTAAATCAAATAATTACGGTTCTGTGTAAACATTGTGCGCCTAAATCAGAAGTTTACGGTTTTGTGTAATCATTGTGCGCTTAAATCAGATATTTACGGTTCTGTGTAAACATTGTGCGCCTAAATTAGATAATTACTGTACTGTTCTGTATAATCATTGTGCGCCTAAATCAGTTATTTACGGTTCTGTTTAATCATTGCGCGCCTTAATCAGATTATTACGGTTTTGTGTAATCATTGTGCACTTAAATCAGATATTTACGGTTCTGTGTAAACATTGTGCGCCTAAATCAGTTATTTACGGTTCTGTTTAATCATTGTGCGCATATAACCGGTCTATTACGGTCTATTTTCACGACTTCTCTTTTGGAAACGAGACTGAAAGCTCGTATTCAGTTCTACTGTCATCTGTTCTGACTATTTAATACCTGCTGTTCTAGTAAGTAAAGCCGTTTTATTAGAATAATTGGATATAAAAGACGTTATTGTAATAAAATATATGTTATGTCGCCTTTATAAACAAACGTTACGTCTCTATTTGATTAAGTTTCGTTTTACGCTGAAAGTCATTAGAACTAAAACTAACATTTTCACGACCAACACGATCATGTCACAAAATACGTGATTATATTTTCGTTTTTCTTTGATTATTTTGTTCGATTGTGTTTTTATTACATGGTGTAATTAATTATTTTATTCAGCTGTGAAATAATTAGGCCCTGGATTGAGAAATGAAAGCTGCTGTAGTTTGTTTTAGCCATTTGCAGCTTCTTCTTCATGACGTCAGAATATTTTAAAGCTTTAGTCTGATACACTAAAAGCTTTAGGTTATAGTGTCTAGTGGTTATAGTGTCCTCCCACAGTCTAAAAACATGCAGGTAGAGAATTAATGGTTTTAAAATGGACCAACTTCCTGTCATGAATATGACCTAGTGAGTGCAATATGTTAAAAGATCAATAAAAACAAATATTATTTACTTATGTCAAAAGTTGGTGGCTTTGTGTTTTGCTCTGTCAGCTCTCTTAGCATGTTCTCCCATTGACTGTGGGAGTTTATTTCGGGTATTCCGGTTTCTTTCTACAGTCTAAAGACATGCAGGCAGGTTAACTGGAGATACTGAACAAGCTGTCCAGGGAGTTTCGTCCAGTGAATATGACCGACTGTGTTTACTTTGTTTTCTACACACAGCCTTGCCTGATTCGGTCGCTCCATCATGGTGGACGTTACGGAGAACATAGCTCTACTGAGCCTGGAGGGAGATCTGACCTGCAGCATCTGCTTGTGTCCATTCGAGAACCCCGTGAGTCTGAACTGTGGACACAGTTTCTGCCTGCTCTGTCTTGACGAGTCGTGGCGAGATACCTGCTCTTACTTCTGCCCCAACTGCCGTGCTCACTTCCCGACCAAGCCTGAGCTCAAAAAGAACACCGTGCTCAGTGCCGTGGTGGAAACCTTCAAGGCCAAAGCTGGCGCCAGCGCCGGTGCTTCGGATTTCGAAGTGCTGATGCGACGCGACGAACCAAAGCCCATTCTGTGCGACACGTGCATGGAGGTTAAGGCAGTGAAAACTTGCTTGACGTGCATGGCATCCTACTGCTCTCAGCATGTGCGTCCTCATCTGGAGAACCCCGTGTTCCGTGCCCACGAGCTCCGAGATCCACTCGCTGACCTCACCGAGCACCTCTGCTCTGAACACGGCAAGGTAAAGGAGTTTTTCTGCCAGCGCCACCAGCGGGCCATCTGTAGCATCTGTCTGCACCAGACCCACAAGGACTGCGACTTCTCTACCCCCGATGATGTGCGGCAGAAAAAAGAGGTACCACTTCCAAAAAGAACTCTTTGGTTCTGTTCTTTCATGTCTGTTAGTCAAGTTTTTCTTTTTGACTTTATTCGGTTTCAGTGAAATAATTTTTTCATTTTTAAATTGTAATTAAACTATCTGCAGTGTTAACTATTTTATGAGTAATAAAGTCAACTGGGTAGGACTGTCGCTTCAGAGCAAGGAAGTCTTGGTTTCTGTTCCCAGGTGGGGCTGTTCAGGACGTTTCTAGGTGGAGTTTGTATGTTCTTTCTGTCACTACCAGGGTTTCCTCCAGGTCATTCCATAGTCCTTGAATTTGCCACCAGGTTATTTTGAGACATTGAATCATTGTGTAGGTTCCTTATGACTTGGATGCATAAAGCACTACATCGTGGAAACGGTTCTAAGCCCAGATAAATGAGTGTTCTATTAGGATGGTCATTCAGCATATAAACTGTGGTATCAGTCGTCTAGAGCACTATCCACTGTGATGACACCTTGTGGGAGCAACCACAAGAAGAACCACAAGGCCATTTCTGGCTGTTCATGAGACCTGAGTATTGATATGAGTATGTAGTAAACTTCAGATCTTGAGTTCTCACTTGAGCAAACCACAATAAAACACTTATTTCTAACTAGAGAAAACTTTAGAAACAGAAGTCAATACTTGAAATAAAGATCTTCATAGTTCCGACACGTAAACATGCTGTAGGTATGATTGTGTTGAGGGCGGTCAGCCGTTCAGCTGTGAATCCTCTGTTGACTGGTGTTAAGTTGTGTCTTCTGTTTCATTTCAGTCTGAACTGAAGGATAAGCTGAGCATCCTGGATAGAAAAATAGAAAAGAACCAGCTGGTGGTCTTGCAGATGAAAGACCAGCAAAATAACCTCAAGGTCAGTGTGTGTGTGTGTGTGTGTTGTTTATATGTATTTGTGTCTTGATTATACATGCATTGTATGTGTATGCTATTACGATCTTTTGCAATTATAAAACACCACATTTATTGTATCCTTCAGCCTTTGAAGATGACATTTAAACTAAAGCAAATTTGATATTTCGTCGAGGGGTCTTTAAATATTAAACTGCAAATGTGATTATTAAATTGCATTTCTACCTGTAACCGATAAATGTCCATTAAAGTCTGTTGGATCAGAACTTTTTCTTGGACTTTGGTACCCAGGTAAGGGCCTCCAACAAACAGCCCTGATGGACCGTGAAGGTTTTCTGGACCCGGACTTTCTCAAAGATTAAACACAAAAATACTATCAAATGTTCTTCAAATTATTTATTAAGTGAATATATAATAAAGGTTACAGACAAAATAAGAAAGCTTTCTGATCTGGTTGCTACAATAAGCTAAGAGATGTTCTCTATAAGATTCGCAGCAAGCAGAGTGCCGATGCGTCTTCAATCTCATGTATTTATACAACAGTTCTTCTTCTTATCTACGGGCCCCGCCCGCGAGCAGAGTCGCAGCTGGGTTTCAGTCCAGCAGCCTTGTGGTTTAGCAGAGTTCGGCCTAGAAGCCTTGTGATCCTTGTGGTCCACTTAACATATCTACAAGACAGCGGCTGTCTATCGAGTTCACACTTTTAGCACGCACACACATTCACACTTTGTATTCACACATTTAGTGCATCTACGTTTTATATTTTCCACACACATTTCATGCATTTGAGTTTTATATTTTCCAACAAGTCCGCTGATGAAACGCTGCACATACAGTATGCAGTAATATTATTGATGTACAGGAAATTGCTGTCACGCGAAAGCGTGCTCTGGAGACAGAGTACCAACTGATCAGAGAGATGCTGCAACAAGATGAGCGAATGGCAATGGAGGCTGTGGATAAAGATCTGGAAACTGGTCACAACAAACTCAGTAACATGATGAAGAAATTCAGCAAGAACGTGGACAAGATGAACTTTACCAAAGCCGAGATCAACAACCTACTGGCTGGATCTCACTCTCTGGGTTTCTTACAGGTAAGTAAGAGCTAAAAACAGTGCAGTGATCAAGTATTTATGGTAATTACAGTCAGGAGAACTTTAGGTGGCCATAAATGGGCAATATAGTGAATGGTCATGTGAGAGTCCATCAGGTGATAAACTGGTGACGTGGATTTTATTGGTCGCCTGATATTTATTCAACCGAAGTATTAAATCACTCCTCTTCTGCATTCTTTTCTTTGGCTTCCTGTTGCTGTATGAATTCAGTTCAAAACACTGGTACTGGCCTACAAAGCTAAAATGGACCAGCACAAAGGTACTAACCAGGATCTAATCTAGCTTTTGACCCTCCTCCCAGGACTTGAGGAAGACCAGTATCAAGACTCCTCTCTGTACTTGCTCCCAAGTGGTGGAACGAGCTTCCATCTTCTAGAAGAACTTTAGCGTCTTTTTCGGTCCTTAAAATATATTAAAATCCAACCAATCCATTGTGGTGTTAGTTACTTTGCGATACAAAAGGTGCGATTTGCTCCAATTTTATTCCCCCAGTCTTATAGAAAGTGAGACTGTGCTATTTTAGCTTTGAGGCATTTCATGAACATGCTTGATGTATCAGTTGAGTTAAATCACACACTTACAGCTACGTGGCAGAATAAGAGGGACGACACGTCACCTGCCTGTTCGCATAAAACTGGTTGTTATTGTTTGCTTTTTAGTCTACTCATTCTTGTTTGCTTTAGGCGACAGTGGAAATGCCTTCAGAGGTGAACTTTGAACCTTACACTCCTCGTATCAACCTGGACTCCAAACAAGTCATTGCGTACCACTCTAACATAGTTACACTAAAAGAGCAGATATCTAAAAACCTGCATGAGCCTGTGGAGAAAAGGATAACCTTCAAACAAGGTGTGTGTGTTTGTGTTCAGTCTGATCTGCTGTAGTATCACAAGGTGTGTGTGTGCGTGTGCATGAGCTCTGCTATTATATCTTTTACAGATGTGAGCGTGCCCAGTGCTATGGAAAGGAAAGCGAGCACGTCCGAAATTGACAAACAAAAAAGCGTTTTAGTGAAAGCAGTGCCCAGACTTAACAAAGGTGGCAGTCTAACCATATTCAATCACCCAAAACACAACCATATATTCTTTATTTACTTGATTTTCTTTAACTGCTTCATCTTTGCCAAGATTTTCCTGGCTTTAGCATCATCTATAAGCATGACGTGATTGCTTGATTAACTGTGCAGCAGCGTTTAATCACTTAATCCCTTGTTGATATGTACTAACTGATCACCTGTCTGTTTTACTCATGTGTTTGGCTGGTTGGGATTGACCTCTATCATGCTTTGGTGTGTCTGTGTCATGGATGGGAATGAATTTTGTACAGTAGTTTTTTTTCCCTGCTCTTTAATTTTTATTGTGCTGTGCAAATCTGAAACATCTTTACACGCTCCACATCTTTGTGTTGTCAGAATTTGTTTATTGGAACATTATTGTCGTATTTAATAATGCAATGCATCATAATTCATCATATTTATGTGGACATAGTTTGGATGTTTGTTTTTTGTTTTTTAGTAGGAGCGCTTGTCAGTGCAGTACGCATTGATTATAAGTATTGACCATCCATCTCCCTCATATATTGTCTGTATAGATGAGGCTTCAGTGGCTGCTGGGATTTGTTAAAATCAGAATTATTCAAGATCATGCATTTTATATGCAATATTTGGTCAAAAGTATATAAACAATCCCGAGGTTTATATAGTTTAGCAGCAATGTTTGATAACCGGTGTATAAAATCACATGAGCTTAATGATCCAGGACAACTATTCATATAATCAACATGATTTAACATGTTGGGCACAGTCAGGGATTTTGTGTTTGTGCATCCACATACTTTTAGTCGTGTGCTAAAGCTGTAGGTTATTAGATAAATGTTATTTGAAGTTTAACCTTTTTTCAGTTGTTATTTTTCTCTATGTTGTGACATAGGTGAGCGTCCACCAAATCAGAGAGGACCAGGTGAGTTACACTGGCTTTACCATACCATATTATAGTATCATGGGCACAAATCTACACATATTTACTTGAGAATCTTGTTTGAAGAAGCGCTTAAATGATCAAATACAGGTCAACGTTATTTTGGGCTGTAATGAGATTGGAAACTCAAAATATAAATACTTTTGGGATGCAAGCGTTCTGTTTTCAATGTCTGTGATTTCTAGTTGCGCTGCTAATTGTTCATTTGTTTTAATCCATCTTAGACTTTAAACCACCAAACTGTGGCTTACCAAACAAAGGACCTCTCGGAGGAGCCAAACGAAAACAAAGTAAGAAATGATGATTTTTTTCCTCTATCAGCAGTTTTATCTTAGTGAGGGTTGGAAACACAATGCTTCAGTCTATCAAACTTGGTCATCTGCCCTGTTTTGCCAAGACGGTCAATCATGTCTGACCATATAGCCACAAGTAAGGCCAGTTGAAGAGACCAAATTGACCACGACAGTGTTTGATGTGACTCGTGTATCGTTTGAAACTTGTGTAATGAATGAACGTTTCCTGTCATGGATTAAAACCTGATGTTTAAATGCTCAATAACAACATCTATACAAACATCATTAAAAAGTAACCAAATGAACATAACACTCGAAACGTAAAGGTATCTTTAGTTTTATGAAAGTACAAAAACTGATAATCTGATATATTTGAAATCTTTTTGGACTGTTTTGATGACAGATAAGAAGGGTCCAAACAAGGAAATGAATGCTGCATTTTCCAAAAGCATGGACAATCTGGACAATTTGAATCTAGCAGTCCCTGCACATCTCTTACCTTCAGTAAATCCAGGTACGTCCCTAAAATAGGTGTACACCTGTACACAAATAAAACATGTACACGTGTACACAAATAAAACACGTACACCTGTACACAAATAAAACACGTACACGTGTACACAAATAAAACTGTCATTAATATTTTGTGGTTAATGAAACTAAATTGCTGGAATGATTGGATTATCATGTGATGTATTAAATGTTGCCCACAATCCACCTTTTTTTCTTTCTATTTTATTTGACCTGTTTGTAATGTGTCTTGATATTTCAGTTGTATCACTATATATAAAATAATACACTGGTTTTAAAATTGTACTGTTTTCTTTCTTTCTGCTAATCAGCTCCCATTGATCTGAGTTTAGTGACGTCCGGTGCCGTTAAGAGAAACGAACTGCTGCAGCGTAAGTAGATTCAGATGAATTCCTTCTGCTAAAGTAAAATCAGCAGATAAATCAGCCAGGAAGAGGTTATTACATGAAGTTTAACAGAATGTTTTTATTTATAAACTTTGTTTTTGTTTTGTGGTCATCTCGCATTGAGCCATCGCATGTTTAATCCTGTTTTATAGTCTTGTGAACATTTATCAAGTGGTGAAAATCAAGAGTATGGTGAAAGTATGGTAATGTAGCCTGATCCAGATGTGACTAAGTTTGTGTGTGTGTGCGCGCGTGTGTTTTGATCCAGATGGCCGAGTGATCACCTTTGATTTGAGGACGGCCCACAGGAGAGTGATGCTCTCTGAGAACTTCACCAAAGCCTCTGTATCAGATGAGCTGTTTCAATATGCCGACGGTCCAGCTCGCTTCACTGTGTGCTCACAGGTATAAATCTGGTCGCAATCTGGTCCCACTGTGGTTTACAAGCTATAACGGAACAGAATTTGTATAATTCAATGGAATGATTTTGGGCTTTGGGCTTTTATTGGAGTTGTAACACTTAGGTGAGGTGGGTTGGTGGGTGGGGGGGTAAATTACGGATGTCAATTACTACTTCTGGGACTCCACTAGCACTACTGGGCAGTTTCAGAGACCCTGCGATGAACTGGCTTCCTGTTCAGGGTTCAGTTTTGCATTGCTCCCAGTGATTCCAGAGAAACTAGACCCATTGTGATCCAGATGGTGGTAAAAGATTATAATTACTGAATAAATAAGTTATTACTGATTGCACTTTTTTTCTTCCATGCAGGTTCTCTGTATGCAACATTTTTCCAGAGGTCAGCATTACTGGGAGATGAAAATGAGCAGTAATAATTTCTGTGGTCTGGGCCTGGCGTACGGCTCTATCGATCGTAAAGGTCCGTCTAGCCGCCTGGGCCGAAACGCCCAGTCGTGTTGCGTCGAATGGTTCAACATCAAGCTGTCAGCCTGGCACAACAGCAGTGAGACGGTGTTGGACAACCCAAACCCGAGCCGCGTCGGCATCCTGCTCGACTGTGATAAAGGAGCCGCAGTGTTCTACAACATCACCGACCGCGCCTACCCCTTCCACACCTTCATCTTCCCCGTCACGGAGCCGGTGTTTCCTGCGTTCTGGATCTTCTCCAGTGGATCGTCCATCACTCTGTGCAAACCCATTTGAAGCATCTACGTACAGTGCATAACAGTACCGGTGGTGGTTATTATTACATAAATATACACACTGCATGAGCAACTTCTAACAGTGAGATTCTCATAATTAAGAAAGAAAACATTTTTAATAGCTCTTATACAGCATCAATACACATTGTGATTTGTCTCATTTAGTAAGCATTCAACAGTTGGATTTTTCATAAAGTTTAAACTATTAACACAATACAGTACTGTGCCAGTCAAAGAGGTCGTTTGTCTGAACATTGTTGAAGGCGTGGGTAAGTCTCCTGCCCTTCTTAGCCACTGGGCTTTGTGCATAAATAAAGTAGAAAATACAAGAACAAATCTGGCAATAATACGTTTTTTCCGCTGCTGAGATGGTTGCTGAGATGCTGAGATGCTTCTTCAGTATTGAGATCTCTCCACTATCACTATGGAGACGAACCTGTACGCTGTTCACGTCAGTGTCTGATGCAAACATTTGACTTTCTTTTTGAGTCAATCACACTCACCCCGTCCGGGTTATTCCTGCTTAACTAAACGAATAAGATCAACATGCAGTTTTATAATGATTACGATTATGGTGATTTAAGGTGGTGGCACTAATATGGTGGCTGGCACATTTTGTGATGGGCAATATTGCTCGCTTACTGATTTAATCTTAACTTCTTTAATCACAGTTTAATCAGGAAGGGCGGTTATGGAGTCTGGCCCAGCTTTTCCCATTTGGGCACGTCACCCAGAAACACACTGGTCCACTTATAGGAGATTCTTTTACTTATAAGGGGTCATTAAGTGTTTCCAGCTATACATGTTTTTGACTGTGGGAGAATACCGGACCTCCCGGAGGAAACTCACATGGATACAGGGAGCACATGCACATTGCCCCAACTGGGAATCGAATTCTGGAGCTTTTTTTGTGATGTCATTGTGATCGCCATCCTGATTTATACACTATATTTCCAGAAGTATTCGCTCGCCCATTCAAATCAGGTGTTCCAGTCACTTCCATGTCTGTCGATGTATAAAATGAAGCATCTCGGCATGCAGACTGGATCTGAGTGAATTCCAGCATGGAGGAGGAACTGACAGGATTCCACCTGCACCCGAGTCTGGTGGGGATGAACTCGAACCGTCCCTCACAGAGTCACGACCTTAACCCCCACCCCATCCTCGATAGAAACACCTTTGTGAGAGCTGGAACTTCTCATAAAAAGATCAGTATGTGACCTCACAAGTGCACTTCTGCAACTAAGAACGGTCGAAAATTCTTATAAACACACCTATAAACAATGTGGACAGAATCCCAGAGGAGTTGAAGCTCTTCTAGCTGCAAAAGGTGGACCAACGTCATATTAAACCTTCTGTATTAAAAATGGGAAGTCAGTTAAGCTCATATGAGAGTCAGGGCAGGTGAGCGAATACTTTTGGCAATATAGTGTATAAATCAGGATGGGGACTTGATACAGCGTCATCGTTTTCCTTTCAGTTCACGGTTATAAGCACTGTGAAGTAATTCACAGCCACAATGCTAGATGGCATCGAGTTGCTGAGGGTTCTGTTGCGTCTGTGTTTATTTTCAATTATGGTGACGAGCAAGACGGGTTTTATTAATTAACCCTGAAATGTTAATGAATCTCTGAATTCTGTCCTAACTGGATTGTCTGTGGCAGATCGGTGTGAGTGAACCTTGTCCTGCTTCGTATGTTTTTGGACTTGTTACGACCCTAGCTCGGATGACTGGGTTAGTGGAAAATGAATGATTTTAAATCAAATGATCTTGGAGATCTCGATCATTCATATGCTTACAGTATGAACACAACGTTTATTCGTTTAAGCATCATAACAAAATGCCGATTCTCTCCTTTTATGGTTCAGACCTTTTAAAGTGAAGTTTATGATGGGATCTGGGTAACTTCTGATCATGTCTGCATAATCTAGATGCATCATCGCTGGTGTAAATGACGCTTTTCAGTCCTTGCACATGATCCGTTTGTGTCTATTTGATGAGTGTTGATTCTTGAGCTCTAGGTCGGACTCATCACTCGGGTTTTAGTGCCGGTAGGTACGTAAACGGGGTTAAAAGTCCACAGCTGTCGTACTTTATACATGTACAAACGGCTCAAGACATCGTCTACTGGTTCTCCATGATTGAATAATTCTGGAGGTTTTGATCAGTTGGATTTATCGTTTGCTTTTCGGGCGTTTTATTGCTACAAAAGCAAACTTGATCAGATTTAAAGGTGCATTTATGTATTCCCTCGTCGGGTGTTTCTTCTGTGATCTTGAAGATTCTTTATGTAGAGATGTGGGCTGTTCCATGCCCAGTTTTATGCCACTCTTTAGGGCGGCGGTTCTCTTTATCAGCTGGCTTCACTCGTCTACACTCGAGTCTAAAATCGCAGGCTGCAGATAAACTTTATTACTCGAGCAAAGGAGTGTGAAACATAACATAACATAACATTGCATTTAGCCGACGCTTTTATCCAAAGCGACTTACAATGAGCAAACAGGGTTAAGGGTCTTGCTCAAGGACCCAGCAGTGTAGCGGAGTGTAGCAGAGCCTGGATTTGAACCCAACCTTTGGGTTCCCAGTCCAACGCTCTACCTACTAGGCTACACTGTCCAAGTTTAGGAGTCTGGTGCTGGAGTTTCGTTCCGACACACGCGTGCTGTCAACTCGAGACTGTCAGAACTTGTGAGACTATTGGACAATTTCACATTTCCGACCAACCTAGTGCATGTGTTAGGACTATTGGAGGAAACCGGAGTACCCGGAGTAAACCCTGTAACCACTCAGCCACCGTGCTGCCCTAATAAAAGCTATCAGTCTATAATAGTATATCATTGTTTATCATTTATTCTTAAGGTTGGTCCATTTCTACTGTAGGTCTGCTTGCTTTATTAATCCACCCAGGCCGGATTGAACCCGAAATGAAACAATTCAACAATATCGCTCTACTCCTGGATGAAGGTTTCGCTAGAATACAAAATGCTCTGCTACAATTCTTTGTACTTGTCGTGCTTCTCTGATAGGTCTCCCACGCTGCCCATGAACAGCGGCTCTGCTCGACAGACGCACAAAACAAATTTAACAATAGCAGAACAGAACAGAACAAACACAAGCTTGAGCTAAACAACTGCGTGAAACTTCCAACACTTTATACAATACTGACCAATTAAATGGAACACGGGGTCCGTTGTGTTTTCATGTATCGTAGAGAAACGGTGGCGGTGAATTAATCACCGACCCTGTCAGGAATGTGAGCGTGAATAATACCTATTTATGATACGTTATTATTTATTACGTGGTGTTACGGTACAGTTTACTCGTACAACTGCATCGATTTGGTGTGTTCAGTAGACAGTGAGGTCAGAAAAAGACAGAAGAAGCTCGGACAGCATGGACGTGAAATAAACATGCAGTGTTTATTTTGAAATTGCAGAGCGATTGAACCAAGATAGATGTTGTTACGTCTGTTTCAATTGATTTAGTTTATTAATACACACACACACACACACACACACACACACACACACACACACACACACACACACACACACACACACACA
>JAOTRQ010076090.1:0-11945 GCA_028565875.1 Hoplisoma paleatum
AATTGTCCCGTAGTCACACACAAGATCCCTGTAGAGATACAGGGTTGGGGAAAGACCTGGCAACCTACCCCGTAAAACGTAATTGCCGAGATACTCTGGGGATCGGTAACGGTCCACAGAGTAACCCAGGGTCGAAGTCGACTGAAGGGTACAATAGAGAGATGTATACTGTGTATGCTGTGTATAATTACCATAAAGGATTTCTATTTATATATATATATATATATATATTTTATATATAAAAGTACTTAAACTTTTACATCTTGAAATCTTTATGTTGACAGTTAAAGGAAAACTTTTGTTTAGTTGCTTTACCACAGGATCTGACACAGTGAGTATTAATGTGAACATAATTTTATATTATGTACATTTTAGTCTTATCTTTATACGCTTAAATACACAATCACAGCGCTGAAGAAGTAATTAAAGAATTAGGTTCAAGTCTCTCTTTGGTTCGACCCTCCAACACAGTTCAGATTTTTTATGTGGCCCTTTTAGGAAATGAATTACTCCGTCTAGTGTTAGTGTGTCCGGCAAACACGATAAATCCCGGCACACTGACAGTAAAGGCAACGGCTTCTTTATACGTGTGGAATCACGACGATACTTTCCCATGAAAGTGTGCACTAAGAAGTGTTACAGTGCACTTACGGAGCTGCACGGTTTGAGACGTGGCTCGTTTGCTCAGACCGTTTCAGCAGATTGGAAGTGACGCTTCACTACTGATTCCTTAAAATATCTTGTGTATGATTTATGATTTGAAAGTTTTGGCTCCCATAGTAAGAGCTGAATAAGTCGTACTATTATAGAAAATCAACAGACCATTAGTGCGCTTGTTACTCGTGGGAGTTCGCCATCCCATTTGTGAACAAAAGGTAACAAACAGCAGCAGATGGCCAAGAGCAGTGGTAACCAATGTCTGAAAGACGTGTCATTTATACAGTAAACTGAGGGAGTGTGTTGTGTAAACATTCGGATCATTACATGAACACAATTTCATCTTTAGTCAAAATAAACACACAAAGTTACCATGTGTGTTGTGTGTAATCAAATACGATCGCAATACAAGCAGCTAATTGAGTCACATGTGGTCCCGCCGGTCACTACACTAACCCACCTTTCACACTGCCGGTACGTTTCCGGGAACTGTCAGTCATCGGAAAAGCCGGTAACAACCGGTAGACAAAAGACAACGCGCCGGGTACATCAGACCGACGTAATAATAACGACATTTTGAGATATTGTTAAATGTGATAACGCAGAGAAACGCAGATCTGTCACAAACGCCAACCTTCAGCACGCAGTTACTGTTGACCAGGAGGTTGCCAGGTTTGATGTCTCGATGCAGGATGCCGGCTGAGTGCAGATACTTCAAACCTGATGAGACAAACACACAAACAAACAAACAAAAATAAATCAGCGTTTCATCTCCGTAAACATCCATCATTCTGAAGCATGCGGCGACGACCGCCGTCTCACCGATGATTGTTTCTGTGTAAATGATGTCTGATGTTTTTAATAAGCATCAACACACTGACGGAGACATCGAGGTGCTGATATCACACCGCAGTGATTTATGATTGTACATGTTATTGAATATGAGTGACAGTAGGATATTCTTTATACATTCCGAATAAATCAACGAGCTAATTGTAACACAAGACTAATCAAATGTTTTATTGTAGATATGATTTATTTATTAGGCTTTCCAACGTCATGTACACATTTACACTCTAGGTCAGAGTACCAAATTATATTAAAACACAATCCTGGATCATTTTGCATGACTATTTGGACTGTGGGAGAACACCGGACCCTACGCAGATACGGTCAGAACACGAAAATTCCACACAGAAAGCTCCGGATCGCCTTAAATGGAAATCGAACCCAGGACTTGTTGCTGTGAAGCTACAGTGCAAACCACTAAACCGCCGTGCTGCCCCTTTTCAATATCGGGCTTTTCTTAATAACGTTTAGACAAATTGAGACAGAAGCCTGGAGAAGGTCTTCCCATGTGTCCTTACACGTGTATATTTAATTCCATTTAATTATATCAACCATAAAATGAAGCCTATATGAAGTGTTTGTGTCTGTGTGGTATGACGATTCTTATTAAAGGTCATTTAACTCGTTCGCTGCCCTCATGATCATGTTACTCCGTATTAGCATGTTTAGCCTGTCCTTAAAATTTAAAATAGATGTTTTGTTTTTTTTTCCATCTGAAGCAAATGTTTACAGTAAACAAAAGCACAAGGGATACAAAAAAAACTGTAAGGAAGAGATACAGGAATACACACGGTCGTGGTCGTGTCATCTTCTCCCTTACCTCGGAGGATCTGGTAGAGAAAGACTTTGACATGGTCGGAGCTCAGGGGCTGAGGAGACACGATGATCTTATGGAGGTCGCTCTGCATCAGCTCCGTCACCACGTATCTAAGAGCGTCATTAAGGAACCCGGAGCGCTGGAAATATCAGCAGGAAATGTGCAGTCTCTTACACACGGCCGGCTGAAAGATTAGCGAGTGGAGTCTGCGCCGAGCCCAAAGGGAAGCCAAAGGGAGGAAAGATGTTAGGGAGGCTAATTTCCGCCGCTCTTCTGTACTAATGGATAGTATCGGTCCGGATCTTTTCTCTCCAAGATGCACGAGCGGCTTAAATGGGTTCCGTGTAAAACAGGGCACAAGGATAATAAAAAAGCGTCAGTCATACGGTTCAAAGCAACGTGAATAAAAGTCACCGTTCAGACAAAATACTCAGAAAGGAGTTTGACGAATCTACCGTAAGCAAAGGGAAAACATGCTGGGGATTACACAACCTACTGTTCTAGTTCGGCGCAGCATAGAAATCCTGGTTTGTATTCAAAATAGTTCGTTTAAAACATTTGGCACATCAGCGGATGTTTTAAAATCTATTTTAACAGATTATAATTAAAGTTAGGCGCCCCCTTCTGGTCCACAGAAATGTACACGTTAAACAAATAAGGTTCTGAATTGATTTATTTAGTACAAAAGATGACAGAGTACCATTAATGGGTATAAACACGTGGCACAGATGATGACGACGATGACGATATGCCATATAGGTAATTGTCGTGTAAGTGCAGCCACTGTTCGTGTGATTAGCTTTGGAGCTTTGCGCGATGGCAGCAACTGGCACGCGACGCACAACAGGTCAGTGGAACACAGACAGGGCTTTTGTCATGGATCTACCGCAATTATTTCCATGCAAATGACCGGCAAGCTTGAATGGCTACTGAAATGCAAACTGCACGTCCTCCGAGGCCACCGTCTACCAACGAAGGTGTTAAACTCACAAACACAGACAGACAGACAGACAGGCATGTAGACACACGAACACATTCAAAGCGGAGGCACTGAGACACATCAGGAGTCGCCACGGATACGTCTTCAGCACCGCCGATTGCTCAGAGGCTTCGGTACGCCTACCCTAAATGAGTGTAACATCCCAACCGTACACGCCACCAAACAGTCATGCAAGCCCTCTCTGGAACCCCATCATCTCAGTCGCTATGCCAACTCATCCTGGCTGAATGTGGGCCGAGGCAGAGCATCACCTGTGGTCCAGATTTTCCTCCGCCTTAACAGGAATGACTAACGGAGAAGAGAAAGTACATTTTAAACACAGTAGGAACATCAGAAAATGACCTTTTACCTGCCGGACTTCCTGTCTGTTAATAATAACCTGTTCCAGATTTCACTTGAAAGGTAAAAAGGAAAAAATATTATCAAGTGAACGTCCTTCCTGCATCCCTGACATATTCTTCCTATTTATCCAGGCTTGTGTGACCGGCACTGGTAACCAGCGCAGGGGTTCAATATTCCAGTGGTGAGATTCCTACAGAACAATTGAATGTCTTTAATTAACCTGGCTGCAGGAAACCTGAGCGCCCGGTGGAAAACCAAACAAACGCAGTGATGAGACGAGGCAGTGATGAGACGAGGCAGTGATGAGACGAGGCAGTGATAAAGGCAGTGATGAGACAAGGCAGTGATAAAGGCAGTGATGAGACGAGGCAGTGATGAAGGCAGTGATGAGACGAGGCAGTGATGAGACGAGGCAGTGATAAAGGCAGTGATGAGACGAGGCAGTGATGAGACGAGGCAGTGATGAGACGAGGCAGTGATGAGACGAGTCACCCTAAACATTTTACCTAGTACAATGCAAAAATGTTATTGTATAAAAACCAGAACTAAATATTGAGAATGAGATGTAAATGTGTGTATTAAGCAGCGACATCCACCAATAGATTGAGCTTAAACTTACTGCTGTGTGAGACACAAACACTTCTCCGACAAAATAAGATTTATTACCACGATATGACGGAATTAAACTTGTCAAGACGTAGTTTGTATGCATCTGTAATTAAACGATTATGTGCTCATGCGGTGTAAGATATAAGACACTTAGCATGATAGCTATCTAACAAGCACAGCTAAACTAGTTTGTCTAATCCTACACACACACACACACACACACACACACACACACACACACACACACAGTTAGAGGGACTAAACAAAGTTATCCACGTCCTCACAACAAAGCACCAAGCGCCGAGTCTGCAACATCACAGGATGATAATTACTTTGTGTTCAGAGCAGCAGGATTCAGCACAAACTGCTGCTAGTGTGTTTTCGTTAATGAAACCCTGCACATGTAAAGCTGCTTCAGCTCACCGAGGCATCGATGCCTCACACTTACACGCATCATCATTAACACAGTGCCCCAGCAACAGCTTCGTTCAGAGGGTACTCCAGCCGTGCAAGTGTGCACCACAATCATACAACACGCACAACCTCGTCAAACTTCACCGTGTCTATTCAATAGAGGTCAACCGCAGCCACGCCGTCGCCTCAACGCCGTCGCCTCAACGCAGTCGCCTCAACGCCGTCGCCTCAACGCCGTCGCCTCAACGCAGTCGCCTCAACGCAGTCGCCTCAACGCCGTCGCCTCAACGCCGCCACGTTCCTTTTATAGTCGTGCGTTGAGGTGATGTGCACACCAAAGCGATTCGCCGCGACATCACTACATCCAGCGTCCGGAGTTTAGCTGATCGATACCGAACAACGAATGCTTTTTAAACATTGGATACTAAACAAAACAATGCTTTAACTACAAGCACGTGCACTGCATTGTTCGGATGACTGTCGTGCTCCCCCTTGTGGTCTGCATCGTTTCGGAGGCTTAATTTGACACCGATTTAAGAATCAACCTTAACCTTCTGAGAGCCAGACTTTTCCCTGATGTGCGTTGTTTATTTCGTCTAGCTGTTTTGGATTAGTAGGACCTAACAAGCATAAAAATTATATTTTGTCTTTGTACATGAAGCCGTTTTTGGAAAAACGGCTTTTGGAAAAATGTCCTCGTATGGAGACAGTAGGTCTTCTAGTAGGACGCACAAACTCCCTCATATGGTTCCTCTTGACTCTATACTGACCCCACAGCTCAAGCCCCAGTGCTTCTGACAAACAAATCCAACCCACAATCTCACGGTCTTTTGTGGTCGCTCAGTGGTTACTGGACTAGTAAACAGAAGGTTCCAGGTTCAGTCCTTAACCCGGGGTTAATAAACATCATGGTGGTTAGAGGACTGGGCTTGTGATCGGAAGGTTGCCGGTTCATTTCTGAGAGGCGACAGGTCATGACTCAAAGCATCTAACCCCGTGACACTTGTGTGTTCACTGCTGCCCCCTAGTGTGCACTATGTACTAGTACTATGTGTGTTCCCCTGCACGGAATGGATTAAATATGGAGGATTAATTCCGCTGATTTATTTATTGTAATGATTATTCTAGAAAAGTTACTCCAAATAAAAGTGTCATGCTGAAACGTTTACATGTTCTTTTGATTTCTAAAGATTTCACTTTCAGGCCAAACGTTTGTGCTGCTGTTATAAACGAAGCGCAGTACGGATAGGTTTAGTTAAACTCTTCAGGTGTTGTTCTTATAGATCCTTTAAACAATCGATGCACTGAATTATTGATGCTTTTTAATGGTGCGCATGAACTATGATTATTTCTGGTGACCGTATCGAGTTTTGTTTCGGGAGTTTCTAGCGTCATTTGTCTTGCGTAATATGAATCTCTCTCAGGACTGGACTTTCTAAGACGAAGCCGACATCAAGCCTGGCAATCGAAACCGTTAGCGTGACATGTACTGATAATGGCGATGTGAGATCCTCGAACAAAAAAGTACCAAACGCTTTACAACGTTTAGCAGACGCGCTTATCCGGGACGACTTACAGAAGTGCTGCCATAGCACCCGTATCAAGTTTCGTGACTGGTACATCTTTGCATGCCTGAAAACCGAGCGAGATCCTGCACTAAATAGTCTTGTTGTAGAATTTAGACTAAACTTTAGACTGTCTTTAGAGTTTAGAATTTGCTCATTATAATTTGCTATAATACTAACTACTGTGCGTGGATCTAAAAGCAGATAAATACACACAATAAACCAGAATGCGCTAGAAAAGGCGTCAATTAATCGGAGATCATGTCACGCATTTACGTGTCATTGTTATAACAACTAGATTTATTTTTACATCCCCTGCACTGGATAATTCAGCCCGTGTGTATAAAGTAAATGAACAGTGCAGAAGAACTCATCTGCACAAACAAGGCATCCAAAAAACGATTACAAAAAGAACGTCCCGTACAATGGGATCGGCTATTTTTTATTTACATTTACGGACACCTTTATCCCAAGCGACCTTGCATTTCAGTACAGTATCAGTCTAAATTAAGAGCCTCGCTCAAGGGCCCAACAGTACCAACCTAGCATTGGCGTCCATCGGATTACTAGTCCTGTATCCTAACCACTTAGCTACTGCTACCTCTCACACTATTATTAAAAAATGCCATAATAATGGAAAGAAATGAAGGATAACTTTGCTCAACCACCACTGAACACCACTGAAACCCCAGTGTGTGTGTGTGTGTGTGTGTGTGTCTGGGGGGGTGGTAGTACTAAACTAAAAAGAGCAGTTTATTTCTCTGATAAGATCCAGAGTAACCGAGACTGATGAAACACATCTTGTAAAGAGTTTGAGGTAAAGTGTAAATAAGGCCACAAATCCAGCAGGCGGCGGTTTGCCTGGGTGTTGATTTAACCAATCTTTGTTTTACAAGAAGAGCAAAGTGCAAGTTCCAACGGTAGAAGACGGAAATTCGTCGTCTTCACAGACACCAACACACTAATACAAACACACGAGGCGTATAAAACCTCCACAGACGCGTCCTCGACGGGATTAAAGTCTAGCACACATCTGGCATCGTGGGTTCACCTACACTCGACAAGAGACGAGAAGTGCAATGATAGGAGCGCTTATTGCTTTTCTGACATATTCTTTTATGAGAATAAAGAAATCCTTCACCGCTCATGTCAAGTAACGCTAAGCCAGGCCAGTCGTCGCTGCTACAAGCCCCAAACATCGCCAGTCTGCTTCACCCTTAATCGGAAAACCAGATCCTTAACCCACAAATCGGCTCCGTTTGTGTTTGATCTGCTCCAAATTTGAGTTTCTACCTGCCCAAACAATTCCTGCGCCCGGGTTCCACTTAGTGTAAATATTTCATACGGCAAAGCTGCCTCAAGCAAATCAGCAACTCGAAGCCATGATTAAACATGAAAATTAAACACGCTTCTAATAAAGTACTGAATATAAAGGCTAAAGTAAAGGGAAGATAAGAGTTCACAGCTTTACGGAAGGTCGGGATTTATGGCAGATGAAGAATTCCTTTTAACACATCGGCATCGGGCGCTCTGAAGAAAGCTGAATATGAAGAACACACACTCGAAAGCACAAAGCTCACATCCACACCGCACTAAATCTACACACGGCAGGGGTATCAGTACTAAATCATACTGCAGAAATAATGGAGAAGGAGGTGAAAAAAGAAACTGGATTCGGTCTATGGATTGCGGATCAGGACTAAATTCCCTCAGCGGAGAAAATTGTTCGGGGTTAATCAACACAAGACCTTTTGTTCCTCAACTTACACAGCTACAATTCATCCTAATTCCTGTTAGCTCGGAATAAAAAAAACCCACTTGGTATTTGAAAGATATTAATAAATAACAGCTAAGAGGCTTAAACATGTGTGTGTGTGTGTTGGGTGACCCAGTGGGTATTGTATAATATCCTGATTAAATATGTGACAGATGGGGTGCACAGTTGGCACAACAGGCTTTAGATGCTAGACACAAACCTGGGTGGCTGCAGTGCCACCAGCCGGGTCGGGCACTCACAAGGTCCAGTTGGTCATGTCTCGAAAAATAGAACCTGACATAGAATCCTATCATTGATGCAACTCGTGACTTGAACATACACACACACACAACTGAAATACTGACATCTACACATCTAGAGTGTGACCTGGGCAACCCTGGGCAACCCATGTCCTTACACAGTGTTAATAAAGCCACCACAGTAATCCAGTCTTTCCCACACACCCCAGCCAACTGAGAGCAGAACTAAAATTCTAACCAGACAGGTTGTGTGTGGTGTACTGGTGGATTATTGGATCGTCATTGGTGATCCGTGTGTATTGGGTCGATCTTAAATTTCTAAGATGTAAAAAAAAAAAAAAATGAGGGCAACATTAAGTTTCTAAATCGCAGTCATGTTTCAACGTTCGATTGTCTGGATGGAAGACGTGAGTCTGTTAGTTCTGCTCTTATTAACAGCATCGCAGTATTTATTTATTTATTTTGACCTTTTATCTCCGAGCATTAACACCAGCATTCGAGTGTAGATTATTCAAACTGGATTTTTATCTGAATACACTTGAACGAGCAAGTATAATGATTTTCTGTCCTCATATTACCCTGCATGAACTCCTCGGTGTCGGAATTCTTCAGGCACTCGAGGCAATGAAACCGGAAAACTGACAGTAACTGCTTTAAAAATAGCAAGAGCCCGAAATGCTCTAATCATGAAATGCTAACGAGCGATCAGAACACGAACAATCTAATAATTGATATTTATATCTTACAAGTCTGGTTGTTCCATTTGCAAGTTGGATTTTCTTCCAACAGTAATAAAAAGTAAACAGACTTTATAATAATGGACTCAGAAAATGTTTACACAGCTAGTTGTATAGCATTATTATATTTATGCTTAGGTACGTTTATGTCGTTTCCTTTTTATAATTCTTCGTCAAGGTCATATGAACCGTCATATGCATGTAGATTTTAGCTGACCGCTAATGGACCATGAATGCTTTTAAATGTCGGATCATAAACGAAATTTCGTAAACATTAAGACAGCGGCTATAGTGCTCCTCCTTGTGGTCGGTATCGGTACTCCTTGTACTCTGTGAAAAGATTCAAGTCGATGCACAATGACGTCGATTTGAAGCAAGAGGATTAAATCTTAAATCTAAAGACTTGTCACCATTTTTTCCCCACCAGCACTCCAGAAAACCGGACTGGTCAGAAAACAATGACAGCCCACCAGCATGAGGGCAGGCAGATGGTGCAGACAGATCATCAGCCATATCTGAAGCTACGGACCGTATCCCTGCCTTCATATCAGCCCTGAACCAGCAGCACGAGTTGAAGGACGAAACCTAATGGCAGCTTTTCATTCCCAAGGTTGTGCTACAATGATTCTCGTGAGTCAGCTGAACCGTAGGCCAATCAGGGCTCGGCTCCAAAACCACAACGCATAACTTAAAAAGTAAAAATTCCACTCCACAGGTAAAATCCTGACCCTCGAATCAAGTCGTGCAAGTGGCTGAGGTCCAAAATACGCCGCGTGACAGTGTTTGTGTAGCACAACGATCAATCGTTCCATTGTACTTCTGCTTCCACACGATGGATCATGCCTGCGATCTCAGGACAGATCTACGGCTGTACACAGACAAGCTAATAAAAGAACTTAAAACGGATAGAGCGGGTTTACCTGCAATATTTAGCACACAGGAAACATGGATAAGACAGCTGAGCCAGATTGCTGTCAGCGATGGGAACGTAAGTGCTGTAATATCTCACGCAGCCAGTACGCTGATGCTGAAGCACGCAGAAAACACATCAGGGTGAAGCGGAACAAACAACAACAGACCTCACGCAAACCACGAAAGACGGATTTTGTTATAAGAGGCCAAAGCTTCATCAAAAAAAATTCCACAGCCGGTATCCATCCATCCATCAACTCATCCATAAAGTATCAGTCTTCCTGTCTTTCTGCCTGTCTGTCTACCTACCCACATACGTACCCAGTTTCACCAGCATTTAATCGTAATTCTAGGTCACGGTAAGACACGCACTGGGTGAAACCCATGAAATAAACCACGAACAGGATGCCAGACAGTTGCAGGGTCGACCGCCTATAACTAAAGCTAAACTAAAACTAGTGATAGGAAATCTAACATGGATCATTAATAATATTTATATATATAAAACACCTTTATTTGCCATTACACATGTACAGATGTACCATACATAACAATTCTTTCCTTACAGATCCTAACATGTATGGAAGTTGGTGTAAGAGCGCGATGACAATCATCGTACAGCGTCTGGAGCAGACCAGGGTCCGGGGTCTTACTTAAGGGAGCCAACAGCACCTGTAGGAACTATTTGGCAGAGCCTGATTTAACCTTTGAAGCCAAAAAGCTTTAGCCTGATGGACCGATGCTCGACCTACCAGGCTACATCCAAGTCTGGATGTTGTGGCATTCTTGTCCTCTAAAATCAATGAATCTTATCTTAAAATCTTCAACCTGTAATCTGATCGTAGCAACTCGGGGTCGATCAAGAGTATCAAGACACTCAGGTTTTTCTACTAATCATATTCGCTGCATTAAACACACGTACAAGAACATCGGATCCAAAACAAGCATCATCGTACCCCTCGTCCTAACATGAGACGGACGAATACACAATGCATATATCCATGCAACAATAAAGCAAAACTACACATCATATGTGCAGATATTGACATAAAATTGAATCTAAATGACTTCTTTGTCATTACTTCACTTCACCAATTCAGGTTAAAATATTTGTCGTAAATATACATCACAACGTGACAGCACAAACATTGGGGGAGTTGTCAGTCGCAAATATGCACAGCAGGCAAGCTGGCAGGTCCACTAATGCTAAAGTTAACACTGGTGCAAGATGATGTTTTGCTAAGCCAGCTGAACAGGGCTGTCAGGTAGAATTTGTTTGACTTGTTCTTGTTTTTTTATGCAATTCTCTTTCAAACAAATGTTCAAAAGATTCATAATCATTTCTCATATGTATCCGAGCGTTTCTGTGTATTCAAACTATACGAATAAATACAACAACTTGTCAATTGTAACATTTTAATGTCAAAATACAGTCGAATCCGGTTAATCGACAACATCGGGACGCCCTGTGTTACAAACCGTGACGTGCTATAATTTAATTAACATATTAAATATTTATTAAACCTTTATTGTGCGATTATACACGTATAGCGAACGTACAAACAAGAACGACTGTCGCTTAGCAACTTTGTTCAATGAAAAATAAAGTTTTTTTTAATCGATCTACACACACAGTGTTTAGTTACTCAGCAGGCAAAGCTTTATAATATTAATCAAAAAAGTTCTTACTAAATTCCAGTCAACGTTTGCAGAATTGATCCGGTGTGATTTAACACGTTCTCTTGACCGACTGCACTTGAACAAAATCACCACAAACAAAAGACGCTGCTCACGTTCTTCGGTCCGATTAAACGGAATTTTGGTCCCAATAAGCGAATAACAATCACATGTATATTAATATATATATATATATTATACAGAATTGTCCCGTATTGTATAAGCTGCACCCGAATCTAAGCCGCACCCTTAATTTTGAGAGGGATTCAGGATAAAAAATATAAAAATTGAGAGAATAAAACTTGATCTAGTATTTTATTCTCTTTGGACTGGTGTGGTGGATACTGGGC
>JAOTRQ010076101.1:0-11943 GCA_028565875.1 Hoplisoma paleatum
GTTTTTACATTGTATGTGTATTTGCTGCTGCAACAAGGAAATTTCCCTTTAGGGATGAATAAAGTATTCTCTACTCTCTCTACTCTACTCTAAACATCTTCATCTCTTCCATAACTGGTTACTAACAATGATTAACCAGTTACAATGAGCTTAACAGTTTGTATGAGTTCGAACAGAATATCTGAGACCTCTTTTGAATGAATTTAGCTGAAATTTTTCATTACTGGCCTGCAAACCAAAGACAAAAAACAAAATCACATGGGCGGTGTTTGCCTTACATACATAGGGCAGTTTTATAATCAATATTCTCACACATCTTATTGAATCTACATGTGAATGGAAGTGCACAGTCTCTAGTAACAGCCATCCTGCCTTACAGGATTAACCACTGGTCTTAGACCATCCTGTGTTTGTATTTAATAGACTTCCGTCACCTCTCAACATATGCTGCTTTCTTCTGCAGTGGAAACGAGGCGATGGGCTTTAATAGACTGGGAGCACCTTGTGGAGAATGACCTTTGCCCCCTTAGACCCTTGACGGTGATGCGTGTCAACCAGTGAAGAGAAAAACACTAATCCAGGGTTAGACTGCCAAACACCTGCTTCACAATCTGCCGTTGAGGAACCATGCCACCATTTTTCCTCTTTTACTGCATCTTGGTCCACCACAGAGAAACAACAAAACAAAAAAGTAATTTGTAAAAGCAATTGCGAACCGCAGTGCAATGGGGACTCAGTTGGGACACCATGGCAGAAGAGCTGATGGAAAAAGATGTCAAAGTAGGGAGCTTAGGATTGTTCGGTTGTCATGCTTCAGCTAATCCTGGGCAAGGAGAACGTATGTAAATCGGAACTGCAGCAAAACAGACAGGGTGGGAGTGACACGTTTCATGCTAGCCCATCAGCTATACTGTACCATGACCTTTTCTCAAGGTTTTCAAAAGAAAATATATTGCATTTTTAGCAATCACGACTGGCATTCTCTTTGATATTACGAAACAACAAGAGGCTTAATGTGTGCAAAGATATTACGACTTGGTGAAGCGAAAGCAATAATAAAGAGAAGTAATTCTACAGGCGCCCAGCGAAACACAGAAGGAGCAAACACACGGAAAGGTTGTTCATCGCCAAAGAAGACACAAGCAAAGGTTAAAGCCTTTAAAGCCCCTCTGACTCTTTAAAGCCCCCGTGATATTGACTACATCAGCCCTCCAGCCTTACATTAACCTTCATCCTCTAGATCTCTGGATTAGACTAGGCTGCTTTGACTTATGGGCAATGCAAATATTAAAAAGGTCAGATCATCTCCCCTCATTAGCTCTTGCTAGATGGTATATAGCTTGAGCAGAAAGTCATTAATTATCACAGGTTCCTTTATATCCAAGAGAAGCAGATGCTCCCAATCGCCTCTACGTAAGGCCAATTTATACTTATGTGACCTGACATGCACAACTACACCGACGACACACCACAATGCGGCGCATGATAGCCATCACAACAATAAAGTGTGCACACTTGTAGTTAAAGTATTCGCTCTGTGTATATGTCGATACCTTGCTGCCTTTATGAGCCAACATTTAAAAGCGTTCGTCAATATCGACCATCTAATCTACAAGAATGGTCTTTCTCGTCTGTCGCTAAAACCAGGAGTAAACACAAACAGTAAACAGAACACAAATAGTAAGCAGAAACTCGACGCCCTTCTGGCATTGTGTTGATGAATTACTTCGGAGAAATATTTTTAAAAATCATTGCATCAAAGTGATGGCAACATAGCTGTATGAATCAACTTTTCTACTGTAAAGGAACCATTTCTGAGTTTTTATTTTAGGGAATAAGTCGAACATCACTGATAAGTAATAAAAGTTTATCTGAGAAGAAAGTGTGAGTAATTTTCTGTGTCTTCTGTAATCTCTGGTGCTGAATAAAATGTGGCAAGAGATTCACTTTCTATTTGTATGCTAAAAAGGAATGTAGGTATGACACAATACTGATGCCTGTTTAACGTCTGCTTTGTGGAAAAAGCCTATAAAATTTAACAACAAATGAATTAGATATATGCAAATTGGGAAAATATAATGGTGGTTGTGAAGTAGTTAAAAAGCTAAACACAAAAATATAAATTGTAATATGTATACACAGTTTATTCTGAAGAAATGTTCTGGTTTAATACCATTAGAGCATTGAACTGCATCATTACATTACAGCCTAATAATATTAATATACTAATATTTACTAGGCCCGTGTCCGATACCAAAAGTCACTTCATACTGAAATGTTTTAAAATAGATCAGACAGGCAGGGGAGTGTGGTGGAGGAGATGAGTCTAAGATGAGTCTAAAAAGAAGAAAATGAAGTACACGGCCACAGCCTTGGGCCGATTTTACCATAGATAAATCAATAACCTAAATTTCGGGAACATGTATTCCCCTTTCCTATGACCAAAGCGTTCGTGCAGGGATAAGTGTGTGTAAGAGTTCAGAGTTCCTTAATTTGAAGTGATCGCTGTGGTGTCCTCCTACTTCCCTGAAGCTGTTTGCTCATGTGAGGATGTGCTGCAGTTGCACCAGGACTCCATTTCCCATGATCCTTAATCGTAACGGCATGTCAGATGCATAGTCAGCAGTGCATCCACAAGGTTAAAAATATGAGGCCAGCGGCAATGTGCACCACTCCACTCACAGGAAGAGGACGGTGGGGGGGATGGGGGGAAAATGTCCTTCAGAAAAGTCCACATCAGCTGCTACTCAATAACTGCTTACAATAGCTTTGATACTACAAGAATATTAATGCAACCCAGAATTGTGTCTATTTACAAAAAAAGCTTTTCATTTAATCTATTTTGCAACATAATCTATCAGGATTATGGAAAAATTAGTTCACTGGATTCTACAGCATCAATTACAAGACTAATCTGGACAAAGTGTTATAATGACACATTCGATTCTAGGATCTGTAAACATGGCATTGTCATTTCCTCCACTGATGATCAAACCCGAGCTCACTATTCGCCATCTTACTAGGCACTGTGTAGCAACTTATCATATTCTTGTGGCTTTAACACAATTCAGGATTTAAGAATCCATTTCTCTTCACCCAGTCTGTGCATTAATACTCTCGGTTGCACGACAACCAACAGCAACTTCAAGCTCAAAGACATAGTAGTGGAAAACGCTACATCAGTAGAACTGCATAAGAACTGTTAATAATTCCTTAAAGACTTCACACAGCCAGTAGAGACCCAAGCATGTATCCATGGATCTCCATTATCTATCTTTTTATATTTATCGAACAGCTTCATTACCCAGCATCAAGGAACTTCCACACATCAGATGAATAATAATTAAGCACTTTAATTATCTCTTTGCTTTGTAACGGCAGTGTGTCTAATAGTGGGAGTTGATATCATACTGAGTCTCACATCAGACGCCTTATTGACTTAAACAGGGCCCCAGAGCTTTCTAGCACCTGCCAGACACACACATGCTTTTTATGATTGCATCCTGTACAAAACCCCTTTATGAATTCAGACATGTGCACATATTTTCTCATAAGGGTGCAGCGATCAGACAGAAGCATGTAAACAGCATAGTCGAATACTGGGTCAAAGAATAGGTGCACACATTCAAATCTCAGCGATGCTTTCGACCTTGTTGGCTGTTTACTAGGTGGACCTGGTTGCTCTCTGGTGTATAAATAAATAAGCGATTAAAAGCTTTGTAACCATCCAAGAAGATTTAAAAGAAAAACAATAGAAATGCTGAAAATCAAGATGGATGATGATATGGACATTTAAGAATTTAAATCCTCACATTTAATCCGTGAGTTCTAAGAGCCACTCGAGTTGATGTACAAAGAGGCTTCCATGGATGAATCGTGTCTGACCAAGCAACAATGGAACAGAGAAATGATCAACAAACAAGACATAAGTTACAGAGACACGATCAATCCAATCACGTCAGATAAATAAACAAACAAAAAATGAGAGTTCAACTCAACAAAAACCTTTACAATAAGAAAGACGTTGGGTCAAAAATGTCAAAATGGTTAACAGAATTAACCTACTTGGCCCAGTTTGTAACGGAGAAAGAACAAGCTGCCAGGTACTATAAGGAGCCTCAACAAGGTCATGACCATGATCACAGGCTACTAACAGGCTAACAAATCTTTTTGAATTAAACAATTTAGCAATCATTTGTACTGCTCGTACTGAAATATTTTACTTATGCTACAATACGTATCCAGTGCCTTGTTCATTTTATTAGGATTCGATACACTTCACATGCACGTTTTTGGACTGTGGGATCCAGGAAACCAGTAAACTTACAGAATACAACCCCCAAAGACACACAACAATCAAGCTTGACACAACTTAGTGGTCAACACCATCGCCTCACAGAAAGACGTCCCGGGTTCGATTCTCTGATAGATCCGGGCCTTTCTGTGCGGAATTTGCATGTTCTCCACGGTTTCCTCCCACAGTCCAGAAACGAGCAGGAAAGGCAAACTGGAGGTACATAAATATTCCAAAACTGCATTTGATGTGATGAATGAATGATCGTTTTGCGTCATGAATGTTACCTAAAGTGTAAAACAAGATGTTAAAAGCTAAATAATTTTTTTTTAAAAGGCATGACAGCAATACAATAAAGCAGCATTAAATATTAATCAGATGTGATTACCCGAGCCGGAAGGAAAGGAAGAGGTCATCAGTAGTCTAGCTTCCACTTATCATAAAATGCATAACAATTTCTTTTGCCGTGTATAATGTATTTTACATTAATTCTACACAAGTGTTCATCCTTAGTTTACCACTACTTGAAAAAAAACATAATTTAAAAACGTTCCCTTACTCCTTAAATGATGTGGGGTATATAATCCATCCATAAATATGTACAGCAGAGATGTATAAAGTGCATCGCTAGCTGAAGTAAGTTTGTACAGCGCGGTGGCGCCACAGACCCACTTACACTAACATTCACTGTCCTCTCACTACAATGTTAAGTATCGGCTAGATGCCTTACCGTGGTATAGTCCCTCCATTAAATATGAGAAATGTGACCGCTCCTTAGAACTGTTCCAGTAACCCTCGAGCCTGGCTTTCCAAACATGCACAAGTCCGTCTCTCCCCACACTGTAACTGTTCCACACGCCTTCACGCCTTCACCGTAGTAAAATCCCGCCATGCAGAAAGCCTCCCGCTCACAGATGGATGTGTGTGCGTCAAACAGACAGCCGGGAAAAGGGGGGAGGAAATGGCAGGGGGTTTGGTTCATTCGGTAGTGGAGATGGAGGAGGAGGGAAGAGCAGCAGGGAGGAGAAATTGAAGGAGGGTGAAGGGGAAAAATCGGACTCCGGGGACGAAAACCCAAAGGACACAGGATTAAACAGAAAACGTCAACAAATAGAAAAGTTAAATCATGAAAGCAGCAATAAGAGAGATGGAACACAGCGATAGATACACGAATAAGAGGAAATCAGTTTAAGAAATACACTTTTTTTAAAGGAATTACAAGACAACTAAAACGCAAGACATGTAAAGCTAACATTTATGAATAAAAATATCAGTCCTGGCATTGTCAATATCTGGTTGCCTTATTTATAAAACAAAAAGCAGAAGAATGGTACACCACTAACACTTCACACCACCAACCCCCAACAAAATTCAAGTCGATAACAATAGAATATTTGAAGATTAGGTTCCCCAAGGAGTGTGTTAGCATCCATGCTGTACAGATTACACCAGCCACACAAACATAACACTTGTGGTAAGCACAAGTAAGAGCGTCTGTTAAATGAAGAAAGTCAAAGTAGATCCAGAGATAAAAGACTTTTTAGCTAAACTGATGACCTCTCAGAAAACAGAATTAAACCTACTTGGCCCAGTTTGTAACGGAGAAAGAACAAGCAGCCAGGTACTATAAGGAGCCTCAACAAGGTCATGACCTTGTATGTGGCATCTTTTGCCTTGTTTTGCCAGACTGTAGTTTTGCTGTCCTCTACAGGGCTCCAAGGCTGTGACTAAAATGGTAATAAATATTAATTTGTGAGTAAAGTAATTAATTTATTATTTTTTAATGACTGTTTCTGTTTCACGGTTATACTTGGAAAGTGTCCCAGGGTGTCTTTAAATGAAATCTATTATCAGTATTAGTGGCAACATGCGATAAAACTTATAATAATGTAAGTTTATGTAAAATAACGTTTACATTAAACATTATTTTATTCATGTGTCCTGACTTTTTTCAGAGATGAGGCACAAGCCCTTGCAAGGGTTCCTTAGACCAGAACTTCTCTAAGCTGATCTAATTATTTTTTATATATATTTCCCTCAGTTTTTGCCACCAATCAGGTACTGACGCTAGACTGACTCCAGTGTTGACAACCCCATGGCCAGTCTCCTTTTATGACCAAGTAGTCTCAGAGCTAGTGTGCTAGCAGATATTCCTGCTGTGTCATCTGAAGGTGCTGATCACTGATGCTAATGTCGACTTCTAGGCTTAACATTAGCAACAACCATGATGAATAACGCAAACCTGTTTCAGACAGATTACTGCCGAATCACGGGACAAAAAACTACGTGTGAGAACTGATCGGTGAAGAACCCTGGATCATAAAAGAGTGAAGTGAAGAATCACTGGAACATAAAGGAAAAAAAAACAGTTGCAAAAATGATCCAAACAGACATTTGGCAGAGGAATTCACCTACGCTCGTGATCAGTTTCAATTTAAGCTGAACGTTTCCACAAGGCCCCGCAGCAGGAATATCACTTCCTTCAGAGGGAGGACAGGAGCCTCCTCTCTAAAAAAGCACATCAAAGCTCAGCAGTGCAAAACTGGGGCCCACTCTGTCCACATGGCCTCCAGATCTTCCCTAATGCTCACTAACAAACCAAATAAATAGTTATACAGGTTATGCGGAGGTAAGACATGCAGACATTCGGCTCTCTGTTGAGCTTGTCAAAAAATTTAACAACAACAAGATAAAATCATTTACACTGATACTTTGAAAACATTTGGCTTTCAATAAAATCCATTATATGAAAATAGAAAATTAAATGTCAGCATTTTGTCCATTATAAAGGTAGTTAAGATTCCAGAAGATGTCATTTTTATTATGATCAGACATAAAGAAATTTATAAGAAGCCAGACGCAATTCTTTAAAATCAAACTGCACATGTGGCTGTACCGACATGGTCCCACATAATACATAACTAATTCCAAAGTTGATCACTCATAATATTAAATAAGAGGCTTGAAGAACAAACATGAAGAAGGCAAGACTGGTATCCTCATCATAACTAGAGATGTTACCACTTTGTCATACAAAGTATGAGAATGTTGGGTTCTTGCAGATACTGAGCACATTAACAATACAGTTCTAACAATGACTTGATCACAAGAAAGAAACTAAGTTTTAAAAAAGAAATGCTTAATATAATATTCTACTATTCTACATCCTACTAGAGAAGATTAAAATATCTAAATCAGTTCAGCTAGTCCAGTAACTTTAGTCCTGTAGAATAGGAATGATTAGTTTCAAAAAAAATTGTATTTACTATATGTACTGTTGTGTACCTGCACTGTATCGTATTGTTTTGTTCTGTGTTGTAGCGTGATCCTAGAGGACACGTTTTGTTTCAGTGTACTTTTATGTTGCTGAAATGGCAATACAACTTCTAGAACTCTGACTCCAAAGACAAAACCACTGAACACACAAAAATATGGTATGATGGCCATTATCATAAATTATGTACATGAGCACAAACTGCTTTTTCGACAAGACACAGAGTGTCTTCTCAATGCATGTACCCACAGCTCCCACTAGTGGTCAAAGGATCTTCCACGTATTACAAAGGAACAGAGAGCGCCTTCTGTATAAGTATTATTTTCTTCTAAGGACAGATAAATACATCAGTTTCTTTACTAAAAGATGGATGGGTGAATATATAATTGAACAGTGCACAATGTTTTAATTTTGCAGCTCCTAACGTAATCTAAATTAAACTTTAATAGAACTAATCAAGTACTTCGATGCAAGTTTTGTTTTCATTCATTAAATGACCAAAGGCCGTTTCACATCATGAAATGCTTCAAAAACAAATTAAGGAAAGGGGTTAAGATAAATAAAATACTATAAGCACTACAAACTAGTTAAGTAGTTTAAATAAATCCCCTCATTAATAACGTGTACAGGGTAAATAAAAAAATAAAAAAGTTACAGGATATTTATTACACATATTACACATAGTAAGTATACAACTCAACAAAGAAGTTGTCAATAGTTTTTAAATGTTCTCACATCGGGTCACAACAGGGCACAAGTGTTTACACATTAAAGAGGTGATCATTGATTTTTAGTTGATTAGAAATGTTATCAAAGAGATGGAAAGTAACAAACACTAGACCACCACTGTTGAAATCTCAAGCTCTCAAGTTCCAGTCTCAGTTCTGCTATCAGTTGGCAGGAGGGGGCAGGCAGACACACGATTGTTTGTGTCTGTAAGGGTGGAACAATCAGTGAGACAGAATTCCTTAATTGGGCTGTAATTGTAGCTTCTGCTGTCTTATACTACTTCTCTAAACTAAACCTACACAATGGATCATTGATTGTATCCCTGAATTTGAACCGATAAACTCAGATTGTAGAAAACCTTTACAGATGAGTGGAAACATTTATAGTGGGGTGAGGATGGATGGCTTAAAAGGTCACAATTTAAGAGAATGACGTAATCATTATTTGTTGCCACGTACGGTTGCTTGTGGTTTGTTTTTTGACAATTCTGTATCCCCAAATCACCTCACTTGCATGTCATGAACTGTGGAAATCCATGCAACCATGAGAATAAACCATCTAGGTGCATTCCAAATCGAGCACTTACACACTTCGAGCACTATGTTTTAGTGCATCCGGAATAAAACAATAAATCTAAATACACTTAAAGTACCCGGAAGGAGCACTTAAACGATAAACACTAAACATAGGCACTATACCGATGTTATTATTCCTACATAACAGAAGGGGCAGGATTTTAATGACTGTTAATGACGATGAATCAGGCACCAAAAGCAAATGCTACACATAAATGTAAGTAGCATCAATGAAATTATTCATTAGTATATGGTAAACAAGAGCAAATAAAAACATACAATTCATTATATAAACAAAAACTGGTGGATATTTTGGCGGGCTAGAGAACTCACTCCTCCACCTGAGAAAACACCTTCCCGTGAATGTGTGCACTAAGATGTAAGTACTCAGTGCACACTATGCACTAAATTATTGTCCCTCTGATTAACATTGTGATTAGGTTTCTACTTAAAAACAATGGTTTAAATGTGTTTATGTGAGACAACAAACCTCATTTCTATATGACAGGTTTGAAGGAAAAATGCTACGTTTCATAGCAGTCATTACTCATAAATAGAACAGATGGAAGCCACAATATACAACACAGCTTACTGTAAACTTAGAACATCCAGCGAAGTGTTTCGTCATGAGAAACACCCACAGAACTGGTTGGAAATGTTTTTACCTGGTTTACAGTTTGACATCTTGGCCATTTTGTTGCAAACTTCAAAACAGTAAACACGAGCCACTTGAATTAAACTGATGATGATATAAACACAACCCTTACACTTTTATTACACCAAGAAAAAAGTTGTTAAAAGGAAAGTAAACTGTAAATAAAGTACTACAAACATGCACACTACAAACATGGATTTGGTGCGTCCGATAGACAAGGTAAAAAAAAACAGTGCATTTACATAAGCAAGGGGTTTGAGACACAGCTTTCGTGTGGGGACTTTGAGGAGGGTACAGCACAAGACAGAGACACCGGCTGCACGTGGCTCTTTAAGCAAGTATAGTAGCAAGTTTCGTTAAATAAAGGTGTAATTAGTATGCTGCAAAAGAAATTCATAATATAAAATAAATATCCAAATCGTGCTGTGTATTTGCATATGTCTTGTGGAGATCCAGCTCTAAACTGCCAGCCATTTGTAGCATTATTGCACCTACAATGACCTGTAAGGTCAGGAATTGAACAATCCCCTCACTGTTCCCCTGAGTAGAATCAGAGATACAAGTGTCATGCTGCAAAACAAATGACTTACAGTGAAGAGAGCACAATGCCCACAATGCTTCTCCACTCCCTCACTGCTCGACACACTACAGTATATTTGTGATCGCATAAACAATGTCCCACAGTGATAGTGTACACTACTCTCCCCCCCCCCCTGTTCTGTATGACTCAGAATGGTGTAATAACAAGGTCCGAGTAAGACTGAGTTACATGTTTAGGATGGGGCTGGTGTTTGAATGCGTTTGTGGGAAAACAGGTGAAGAGACCTGAAGAGATCTGGTTTATCTAATGTGACCGATGTCACCCAGCTAAAACAAGCTATAGAAACAAACTATGTACAATGTGTAATAAAATATATAATACAATAATCACTCACAGAAGAGAAACAAGCAAGCTGGAGAGACTCAGAGGAATCAACACAACTGAATCGCGTTATTGGCTCACTCATATTAACCCAGTTCCGTATAGTGAATCAAAATTTCCACAGCTAAAACAAATATGCACACGCGGGGAGATACACGGGCAGATGCACGGGTGGGCTCCGGGTCTCACACTGTACCCACTCCAAAATCTGGACTAAATGTTCAGACAGTCCAGTCAAAACGTGCGTATATATGGACTTTTAGACCTTGAGTCATTATCGTTTATTCACAAAACCACTTTTTTGCATTTCGGTATTCGATGCAATGTTCTACGCACACGGACTGCGCCACGATGACGCCAATTTGACACATTCTAACAAATTGCCATTTGGAACACTGTAGTGTTATTTATTTGAAATTTGAAATTAATAATATTAATGTTATCAGGATTTAGAGGTACGAGTACATCATAAGAAAGCAAGACTTAAATTCAATGAAAGATCTTTAAACTTGCTTTTACAGTTACATCAGCACCACGAATAAATATTTGTGGCAGAGGCATGCCGATGTTCCATCGTTATACTCTTTATAAGATATAAGCCGAGTTAAAACAAAGGCATGCACTTCTACAGCCAGTGTAGTGTGTGGAATGTGTGTGTTTGTGTGGTTTTTTCAAACCACAGTCAAGTCTAACCCCTTAAGCTTGAAGTGATAATCTGAGGTCATTTCCAGCCATTGTGTACAAGTCTGCATGAGAACAGCGAGCACATTCCAAACTCTCAACGCTGGCGTGGTTACTTATATAAAAAAGATATCATCCAGCACTCTCTCAGAAACCGCATACACACTCACCTGGCACTCGATTGAAAATAGCAGACACACGCACAATGTAGGACCTTGGCTCTATGGATGGCGAGATTCTTTGTGGAATAGATTGCACATAGTGTTCAAAACAATCAGTTGATCATGGTATTGTCAAGTTTGCGAATATAAAGCCAAAACAGCCTGATCTAAGCATGGATTGGAAAAACAGCAAGACAACTACTCACACACATACATTTTTATGAAAAACGACTGCATTACAGAGTAGATACAAGAATTGCAATACTGCAGTCTGCTTAGTATGACTGAGGTATAAACCGCAGTGGTTAGAGCTTCAGTGTTGCATACAAATATAAAAATGTGAAAATAATATTGAACCTATACTTTAGGTTAGAAACGATGCATGTTTAATTTATGTTTAACATTTTTTAAAAAGACATTGAATGAAATTCCCGAGATTTGGGAAGGGCATCCATTAAATAAAAAAAAGATATATCATGGCATCGCGTAACAGCAGCTGCAAAAGTATAATAGTGACATGATGGTCTGGTCTAGGCATTCAAATATATGTTCATTCTGTTCGAGTCCCACCACTAATATATATATATATATATTAGGGCTGTCCGCAAATAATCGATTATTCGTTGGTCGACCAAAAAAATTACTAGTCGGC
>JAOTRQ010076112.1:0-11942 GCA_028565875.1 Hoplisoma paleatum
TGAGAGCTACTTTTTGGGTAGCAACTAATGTGAAGGGCGACCAGTTTGATACACACTTGTGACATCACAAATTTATAACCTTTAATGACATGTTATTATTAATAATGATGATATTCATCTATGTGATGATGCTGATCATGTCAATGACTTCTCACAATCATTTAACAAGGTAGCAAACTAATAAATATTAATATGCTAAATATGCAGCTATTTTTAGAACAGGCCCGCGGCCGACTCATGAGGTCCTCCTATGAGGACCGACCTGGTGCCCGCGGGTTACCACGTTAGTGACCCCTGGTGTAAAGCATCCGAACCCAAACTTTTCCCCAGGTTTGTTATTAATATTTAATATATTAAAATGACGTATAACAGTGTTATACAGTATAATTACCATAATAATTGATAATAGAACTTTAATCATTTATCTTAGAGACTTTACTGTAGAATAGTTTTCTCATATGTGATCTTTGAATGTTTTACATTTGACATTTTTACTATAAACTGGTAATTCATGGTAATTCGGCCGCGTCGTGGTTCCAATACATCCCAACACGTATCATCCGAATACAGCAGGTACAGTTAAAAAAGGAAAGTGCTGTTATTATTTTTTTTATCGACGTTGTGTTTACATTCGTCAGAATTATTAAAGGATCCGATGAAAGTTGGTGTGGCACAGGAACGTGGAACACGGTGTGATGGAAGAACATGTTGTTAAGCAGGTTTGAGTTGTGTGCTCATAAAAAAAAAGGTAAACATGGCAAGAATGGAACGACACATCGAAACATGTTTATTATATTGGAACATGTTGTATCACAAGACCATTATGGAAGCATCCAAAATAATATTAATACATCGAGCAAAATGATTAACAATAATATATACATATATATTTATATATTTAATATACATTTCATGTTATTATGTCATTTTGTCTTTGGTATTTTTAGATTCGTTTATAAAGAATAATTGAATAAAAATCAAATGGGCTAATAAGAAAAGATTTTAAATGAAACTATAAGCACATGTGGCTAGAAATTCTTCACAGTTTTTATAGACAAATTAATATGAATAATAAAAAACAACAACTTTTTATATTTAATAAGAAGTTTTACTGCGATATGATGTTGCACAAAGTTTGTGGACACTTCTTGTTATCTTGCAAATCTTTGTCACGTATAGGTATAAAGAATAATCCATGTGCTCAGCTGGGTAAAGATCCACAAACCTTTCCACCTACTTAGGAAAAGTGAAAATAAGACGTAATAAAATCCGACAGCCCTTTTATTCGTGACTCTGCAGAACTTGCGTTTTAATTCTATTGGTTTGAGTCTTGAAAACGATGTTTCTTCAGATTCTTTCTTAAAATGGAGAGATGGAACGGACAGAAAGTCATTACACAATACGTGGAGAAACATAAAGCTTTGCTCAACACGTCCATATCAGGATCCAGTCTTAAATCTGCATCTTTATGTGCATTACGTCCTCAAAAAGCTTCTAGATGTAGGTCTTGGATACTGAATTGACTGACCTCGGTGATGAACTCATTACACTCTTTACAGGTGACTGGCTGGCTGGCTTGTATTTGACCGGTGGCTCGTAATTGTTCTGTTTGCAAGCGGCACAGAACAGCGCTCCGGCCAGCACCAAGAGTAATCCTGCTCCCCATCCAATGTAGAGCGAAGCCCCAAGCTCGCGCTTCTGTGCGCTCATCAGCAAGGGGTTGTAGAAATTCTGTATGACCACACTGGCTGTCCAGGACACCGGGATGATACAGAGGATACCCGTGATGATTAAGACCACTCCGGCAGCCACCGTAGCTCTCGCTTTGCCGGCTCCTTCTTCGATTAAGTTGGTGCACTTGCCGGCAGCGAATGCCATCCCGATGCCAGCAACGCCCACCACCAGCGAGACAACCATCAAGGCACGTGCAGCCTGGAGGTCTGACGAAAGCGCCAGCATGGAGTCGTAGACCTTGCACTGCATTTGGCCCGTGCTCTGAACCACGCAGCTCATCCAGATGCCCTCCCAGAAGATCTGTGATGTCACTATGTTGTCTCCGATGAAAGCCGTGACCCTCCACATGGGCAGGCCGCAAGTGATGATCACCCCGATGTAGCCGATCAAAGCCAGGATGGCAGCCAGCATATGCAGACCCATCGATGCCATTGTCGCGTTGGGTGTGTCTGGCCTCCGAGGACGGAAAAACCTCAGCTACTCTTGTCAGTGTCGGAGCGATCTGAAATCATCCCGGCGCTCTGTGTGGTATAAGAGGTGTGTTCTGTTCTTCCAGCCGGGCAAGATTCTTTGTGGACAATGTGGGGCGAGGGTTGTGGCCCTGTTCGATTCTATTTTGAAGCTCAGTTTACAACCTTGTGGCTGAAACTCTTGTGGCAAAAAAATGCAGCTCCTCCAGTTTTGTCTCGGTTTGCTGAACATCGCTTAGACTCCAGTTTGAAAACGGGAAGTGACAAAAAGCTAGTCGATGGACTTTAAATTCAGAAGTATGAGAAATAAAAAGTACACAAGTCTCAAAACTTTACTGATTAGTATTACTTGCTGTATTTGAATTGCTTCTGCATCTGATGAATACACTGAACGAGGCTTGACAATATCTTACTAAAAGAAATTAGGGTTTTGAATGGGGGGCCTGAAACATAATTCGTCATACATGTGGCTCCAAAACCTAAACGCACCCCATTCAAAGTAAAAATGCAGTTTTTTATCAATTTATCTGTAATGATTTTTGGCCTGGAGGACACAACGAACGCTATTTTCGAAAGTAAAGGTGAACCTGTCGGACCACAGTCTGCGTTTCTACGGATGCAACAATCAAAGCTTTTGCACTTTAGTCAACGCCAATCACATCTTAGTACACGCCCGGATAGAGGCTACTGTACCGGACCCTTCCTACCGATAACAGTTTGGGTTAACGATTGGGTCAGTTTGCACAATATAAAGTTTATACAGATGATGATGATGGCTTGTAGACTTTTCGAATGAATCGGGATTCTAACCGCAAACCTGTTTGTGTAACAGGGGTGCCTGGCTTTACAAAGAGTATTTTGACAAATCCCATTCTTTAAATTCTTGTAAAAAGCTTTCGCCATTAACGAAAGCCGTTATAACCTTGGGCACAGGAAGTGACGTGTATGTTGTACAAATGAATATAACTGAATAATATTGGGAAACAATCCATGAAAGTGGTTAAAATTGGTGGCCATAGCAAACCCACCGCTGAATCCTTTATTTAGCAGCAGTTACACATTTTAGTTTCACTATAGATGGGTTCACAAATCACACAAAGTGGATCCTGGTATGAATTGTGATGTCACTTGTGAGTCGGACCTTCCCATGTGCTTTTTTGACTAGAAAAAAATTTGCATCGTTTAAAATCTTGACAAACAAGTCTGACCTGGATGACATTGGTCGCCCATTACATGGTTGTCGAATGTTAGATGGTAAGAAGGACGCCATGATGCCATATTTAAGAGAAACTGAACCTATTAATTGCTTCATTAATAGTATTTTATTTTATATCTTAACAGCATGCATATGTTGATATAAATGTAGAGGCTGTCACGATTGAGACTCCTCAACAATGCCTACGATTTTATGATAGTACTGTATACGTTTCCATATACGTATGGTCTTCTAGTTTCAAATAGTTTTTATTACAGTTACACATCACTCATAGTGTTCAAGATTAAAGCACGTGACTCACGATTCCTTTCATGCAATTTCATTTTATTTGACAGTGTTTAATTACGAAGTGAATCAGTCAAAACGTTTTACACGAACAATAAATATACACACAGTAAGATGCTGACAAGTATAATGCTATTAATCAGAACACACTAGGCTCATTTACATCAGAATACACATTGTTATTAAACGCATTGTCCAGTCAAAAAGTACTAATCCCACTTTGGAACCTGTTCCCGGAGTCCATTTTCACATATTTCGCGGAATATAAAACATAGTCTTTTAAAAAGTCAATCCTTGGTGGTTTCCCGCTCAGACGTACGCTCTGCTTTGGGCCACAGAGCGTGGCTGTGAGTACTTGTAGATGTTGTTGTGACCGGTATCGTCTTCACGTGGACAGGAACTGCATAACAGCCCCCCTCCCAGTATGAGAAGCGCGGCGGTGCCGAAACCCACGTACAGCGAGGCTCCCAGCTCCCTCTTCTGCGCCGAGACGAGTACGGGGTTGTAGAATTCCTGGATGATACTGTTGGTGGACCAGCAGACCGGGATGAGACACAGGACCCCGGCGATGACAAAGGTCACGCCACTGGCGACGGCCACTTTGGCTTTGCTTCTCTCGTTCTCCATGAAGTTGGTGCACTTGCCCCCGACCAGCCCCAGCAGGATGCCGAACACGCAGACAAGGATGGAGATGACGATCAGAGCCCGGGCGGCCTGCAGGTCCTGAGGCAGCGCCAGCATGGAGTCGTAGATCTTGCACTGCATCTGACCCGTGCTCTGCATCACGCAGTTCATCCACAGGCCCTCCCAGATGATCTGCGCCGTCACGATGTTGGCGCCGATGAAAGCAGTGACCCTCCACATAGGCAGGGCACAGACGATGATGGTTCCTAAGAAGCCGATGATCGCCAGGCATAGACCCAGCATCTGGCGGCCTGTAGACACCATTTTGGATTCTTGGAAGTACAAGTGTGGAAGCTTTTGGTCTGAAGTAGATCACGCAGGAGAATGACAGTCGTCTTTTGGCCAGCAGGCTAAAAGGGTTTTTTGAAGGAGGTGGAGCCAGACTGGAACCAGTTTGGTTTCAGGGAGGACTACATTCTTCAGAAATGGTGTGGAAAGTTTCGACGAGATGCTTCTGTAAACGAGTATCGCTCTTGTTTCGTTTCTATTGGTTTCTATTGTTGCAGTGTGTCGTTAATCGTGTTATATTATTTTTGTAGGCGTATGATTGGTCTTTGTAAAAAGAACAGAACTAGTTAGTGACTCTAATCGGTCACTTTTACTTTACGATGATATCAAACCTCTGGAACCCATCATCTGGAACCCTGTTGGATTTTATTCCCACCAGATCCAGAACGCACCCGTTTTGACTCGTTTAATGACCTAATCTCAGTTAAACAGTTGATCATGTGACCTCCTGGGTTGCTTGGAACAAAGACCAGCAGCCACACTGGTCCGTTATGGAACCGGTTTGGACACCCGTAGATAATATCATTGGTACACACTTGGTTAGTGCGCTGGACTAGTAAACAAAAGGTTTCCTGTTCAAGCCTCAAGTTGCCCCTGTTGGTCCCCTGAGCAAGGCCCTCAACCCACAGTTTCTTGTCACATTTTAGCTTCTGCTAAAAGCTGGTTCTGAAAATGGAAATGAAATGGACGATATAATATTATTAATAGTCTAATAAATTCTTGTCATCATGAAACCTGTTAATCGGTGGGATGTATTACATTTACAGTTTCAGCGTTTAGCAGACGACTTTTTATCCAAAGCGACTTTTTCTTGCGCCATTGAGGGTTAACAAGATTCCTAGCAATGGCAAATCGGTGGTTGTGGGGCCTGAACCGACAACCTTCTAATTAATAGCCCAGTATTTTAATCAGTAAGCCATCGCTGCCCTGTATGAACATTTTATCCTTAAAGTTGACATTAGAAACGCATGGATTTATACAAGAGCTATACTGTATGAAAGGCAAAAGGGGTGATAGGCAGCCAAGACTCGTCGATGCACGTGGTAAAGAAGTTGGTAACAGATGAACCCGTGTACTAACCAGGAAAATAAACAAGTCTACCACTAAATGAAAGTTGCTAGGTTATGCGTCATTGTGTGAAACCGTCCACAGCTAAGTGATGTCATCTAGAATAATACACAAAACATCCCCATCGAGCAGTTTCGATCTGTGACAAAGCCGAAAAAATCAAAGTTAATGGCCCATTAAATAATTAAAAACAACAGAAGAAGCGATCAGTAGTGTAAACAAAGTCTAATCGGATTTTTATTATTGATCTTGAAATCATTGTGACTTTTTTTACATACGAAAGCAACGTCAGTTCGTTTAATTAACATTTATTTAATCATATAAGACATGAAAACAGTTTCAACTTTCATTCATGCAAATTTTAAATGAAGTTTTTTTTTTAATTGTTTATATCTTTATTATAATTGACGTGTTGCCTACAAAACATCATACAGTTTGCTTCACTATATGCATGATATGCTTATTTACTTCAAAATTAACAACAACTTTTATTATTACATGAAATTATTCTAGCCGGGGGGAGTTTATAATCATAATAATAACATCAAATCAAAAAAGGAGAATGTTTCAAATCTTTAAACCTTTAAAAAAGATATAAAAATGATCATATTATTGTATAATTGTATTATATATTATCTATTATATTATAATATACAACCATAAGTGAAATATTCTAATGATACTGGTTCTAAACATATCAACAGGAACAAAAGAATAATATTAGAACATTATATTATAAACATGTGCACAATTCAAGATATTAGTTAAAATAAAATGATCATCAAAAGAGAAAACATCAGACTTCATTAGGATTTGGGTTCGGGTCATTTAAGGTACTGTTTAAGTACTGTTTATTTAAGGTACTGGACGGGTAAAGGACTGGTACCGTCACCAGAATGCTGCTGTTGGTCCTTTGAGTAAATCAAGTCCATTAACCATCAATTGCTGAGTCTGTATACTGTCACAGTATTGTAAAATGTTTTATATACAAGTTTCTGCTAAATGTAAATGCAAATACGTTTTAGGAATACAACGATGACCCCCCCCCCCCCCCCCCCCCCCAAAAAAAAATAAAAAAATCTACAATTGCCAAGCTATAACCCAATACCTGACTTCTACTTATTTAAACGTTGTACTACAATCTGTTTGCAAACAAGTTACGTCATTACACCCTCAAGTCATTTTCCATCAGGCGTAATAACAAAAATATGCACCATCTCGAGCCATCGTGTTGTTTTAAAAAGAATAAAATGCATTTTGTGTTAATTAAAGGTTATAATAAATAAGCTACGGCCAGTCGTCAGATACCAGGTTCCATTTTACAACAAACACTTGCATTTAACAACAAATATCATTTCATTCTGAATGAAGGAAGTCAGATAAGGTAGTCCGGACTAATTCCAGTCAGTCAATGTGTGTTTACACATATTGTCCCGGTACGGCTGAATAAGCTCTTGGCGGAGTGTATTGTTTATTCGGTATGTATGTACCAGAATACGTGACGCTTGGTGGATATCCTTTGGCCGGCATGTAGTGTTGTCCCATGACAGGCCCATAGTAGGGTTGCATACGCATGCTATTCCGATATGCAGTGTCATTTGACGGGCATGAAGTACATAAAAGGATCCCACCAAGAAGTAGAAAGAATGCGGTTCCCCAGCCGATGTAGACACACGCGCCTATTTCCCGCTTCTGTGCGGTGGGCGTGAGGACGCTCTTGTAATCGGAGATCGTATACGCAGCCGACCAGCAGACCGGAATGAGGACCGCGATGGCAGCCACGATGCACAGGATGCCTCCACAGATGACCGTCTTCGCCATGGCCGACTCGTTCTTCAGGCAGCTGGTGCATCGTCCGCCGATAAACGTCAAGAGCACGCCGGCGAAGACGATCAATATGGCGATGACCGTGAGGGCCTGGGCGGCCTGCAGGTCCTGCGTCAGGTTCATCACGGATGACTGGATCTTGCACTGCATCTGTCCTGTGCTCTGCATCACGCAGTTCATCCACAGGCCGTCCCAGACGATCTGACCCGACACGATGTTGGCTCCGATGAAGGTGGTCATGCGCCACATGGGAAGGCCACAGGTCAGGCAGACGCCGATCAGGCCGAAGAAGCACAGGACCTGGCCCGCCACCTCCCTGGCAATCCTGCCCATTTTCGAAGCTCTGTGTTGAAAACGACGGCGACTTGCAGTGAGCGCAGTAGTTTACGACTGAGAGGCGATGAGGAAGTGCTAGCCTGTTCGACGAGAACCCTGACGGGGAGGTTTTGACTTTGCATTTCCAGAAAAACCAGATTCCTCCGATGCTTTATGCAGAATAGGAAAACCCATCCCAGTAAAAGCACAAATAAAACAAACGATTTAAAAGAGTCAACCGTTTATATCTGATTGTAGAGCAGCTGAGTAAAGTAATGAATTACATTTACTCATGTTGCTGTAATTGAGTATTTTTTGTCTACACTGTAATAAATATCAGTAATTATTACAGTATAACTTCTATCTCTATTCTATTCTATTCTACCCTTCAGTCGACTTCGACCCTGGGTTACTCTGTGTATCTCGGCACTTACATTTTACGGGGTAGGTTGCCAGGTCTTTCCCCAACCCTGTATCTCTACAGGGATCTTGTATGAGACTACTGGACAATTTACACATTTCCGAGCGACCTTAGTGCATGTTTTTGGACTGTGGGAGGAAACCGGAGTACCCGGAGGAAACCCACGCTGACACGGGGAGAACATGCAAACATCCCTACCCGGGGATGGAACCCGGGACTTCTTGCTGTGAGGCGACAGTGCTGAACCACTCAGCCACCGTGCCGCCCTAATTTGCACTATAATGTGATGTAAAATTCTCACATCCCTCCATTATCTCCTATTTAACACATCATTTATCACTTCCCACCCAACTAACACACTTCACCAGCGACTCCGATGGAAACAGTGATGGGAATATATTAGCATAAAAAAATAAACTGCATTATTAACAGCATAATTAATGGGTTTTAGTAATGAGTAATCGAACTAATTACTGACAGTGAAAAATTTACTTAATTGAATTGAATAATTTCTTTATTGAAGCTGTTTTGATCAGACATGAAACTGTTGAACTGCTATTAAAAAGTACAACATGCTTTTTATAAATCGATGACCGTTTACTTAATTACTAGTGGAATATCTCAACCAGCTTGATATTCGCTTTAGACTAAACATGTAGAATGTTTGATGTATATCTTGGATAATGAATCATTGGAGGTGTGTGTATAATGAGAAGGCACTGAGACAGTCACCCAATACAAGTCTAGATAATTAAATACATGCTTTGTGATAATTATCTTTGTATAAAAAATGAACCCACACACCCTGTTGGCTTATCTGTCAGACAAACAATGAGTCCTACTTAAACTATGCCAAGGACCAAGAGATTTGGACTCCCACTCTGTCTGCGAGAAAAAATCAACAAGCCTTTGCTACCATCTAATATTAAGTCGTATAGTAAACGCTTTTATAAAATGTGGAGGTGAGTCCTTGTCACATCCATGCAGGCGGTTTAAAATGTCTAGATCAGGGGTGACCAAACTTTTTGAAACTGAGAGCTACTTTTTGGGTACCAACTAGGTACTTGAAGAGCTACCAGTTTGATACACACTTGTCAAATCACACATTTATAACCTTTAATGACATGTAACTATTAATAATAATGTGAAGATGCTGATCATGTCAATGATTTCTCACAATAATGTTCAACAATCATTTAACAAGGTAGGAAACAAATAAATATTAATATGCAAAATATGCAGCTATTTAGAACAGACCCGCGGGCGACTCATGAAGTCCTTTCGGGCGACCTGGTGCACCAGGTTGGTGACCCCTGGTCCAAATAAAGACTAATCATTCAATTGCATTAATTCTAAGCATTTCTGCAGAAAATCTAATCTGGTAAGTAATTGTGACTTCATATTTTGCTTTGTTGAATTTGTATAAAGTTTTGCATTGTCGGATGCTGTGCTTATATTGGAATATAATTGTTGCGCGGTATGATTTGATGTAGCAATTGCACTGACTTGTTTTTGTCGTCACAGTTATTGTGCTGGGATGATGTTCCAATTGTTTTAGATGTTTTGCTTTTATTATCCTTTAGTTGCTGAATGATGTACTGTTGTGTATTATAATGTGTTATAAGCTGTGCTTGTAAGGTCATAATATCATTAGTATACTAGTCATTAATCCTTTGCTAATCATACCTTGTGTATATGTATCATATACACCATATGTCATATCATATACATATGTACCATATGTATGTATGTATAGTGTTTTGGGGTTTAATAGTCGGATTGTGCTTGTGCTGTTACCTGTGTTGTGTTTCTACTTACTGTTCATGTTTTTAAAGATGTTGAGGATGGGAAGTATCTGTCTGTAGTAGGGCACCAGAGCCAATCCTACCATGTCACCGGACACCACAAGGTGCTGCAGGACCTTCAGCGTAGTACAGATCACCTGTCTGATTCTTGTGTTCAGGGCATCTACGAGAAATATAGAGAGGTTATTGGTCAACGTGATATATCTGTGATATATACTGTTCCAATGCATGAAGCATAATATATTATCCATTTATTTATTATGTATGTGTTGGGGGCAAAGGGTTCATTTACTTTTCAAACTAATGCTGCAGCTTATAATATCCAAATGCATTCTGATCAGCAATATATTTATCATACAGCAATAACGTAAAGAACGTATTCAAATCCTAATTATGCAGCAATAATGTTTGAAATATATTCAAATCTTAATTATGCTGTAATGTATTTCAAACCAGATTTTGTGTGTGTGTGTGTGTGTGTGTGTGTGTGTCTGCTATTCTCAGGTGAAGAGATAACCCTTGCTCACAGAAATCAGTGTGAGCATGCATTAGCATTTCAGTACGCTCTATTTAGCCCTGCCTGATAAGAGTAATCCTCTCTTTATTGAAGCCCCCCCCCAACACACACACACACACACACACACACACACACACAAAATGTCTTGTCATTTCAAAAAACAATACGACCTCTTCTATTACTAAATTTCATTTCCATCATCCACTTTATCCTAGTCAGAGTCATGCTGGGCCCATTAAACTCAAATCAGACAAAGCTAATCTATCACAAAGTTTTAGAAGTCCATCTATCAGGTTGGCGTAGATACTCATCATGCTAAAATTTGAATCCAGATTTGAGCCTCAGTGTTGGAAGTATGCATTAGTTCCCCCTGGCATTTTGACATCACCTCTTTAGCTAGTAAAACTATTTTAACCAAAACCATTTAACATTGAATGAATGCAACAAGAACAAATATAAACTTCTTATGTATTGGCTAAGCCATCGATTTGTACAACTGTTAGCAAAAATGACTTGTGTGAAGTGGAATCCTGTTGATGGATGGTCACCATACTGTTATAATTAAAATAATATGCCCATAAAACCTGAATATCCTTTTTAATGTACGACTGTATTTAATCACAGTCTCTGTAGCAGCTCGTGAACAGACACCGCCGAGATTGCAGAATGACTTTTTGTTCCTGGTTTTTATTACAAACCAGCTAAACAGTATTGCAGACATCTTTGGTTCGTATCGCATCCGCTTATACACGGAAGGTATCAACTGGACCTGATCAGAAGGGTCGGATGGGTCCGTTCAGGAGAACGGAAATCAGTTCGTTTCTTAATGCTAATGCTTTTGTTATATAGCTGTTATTAGACAGCTGCACTTGGATTACTCAGGAGTGTTTCAGTCAGCGTTAGTGGCAGCCACTTGCTAACTGGTAGTGTGAAGCCATTAGCAGTAAACCTGTTGCTTGACTACTCTTCTTGTGCTTATTCATTCACTGGCCACTGTGGGATTGTCATGGATCTGTGAGCTGGAATCTCAGGTTTGTTAGTTTAATGTTGTTTTTGGCTGGATTTTTTTTTGTATTCTTATATTCTGAATGTCTGTTTGGATGTATTTAGTAAAAGATCTACATATCAAATCTGGTACTGATTTCAATCAAATATGCAATTTTGCAAAAAGATTGGACATTAGCCGCTCATATAAATGAGCACGACACCTTTCAGGACTTCGTTTTCCCAGTTCCTGGAGTTTTCCGTCCGGATGCCCTTCCTGACGACAACCACCAGTAAGTGGTGGGAACTTGTGAGACTACTGGACAAT
>JAOTRQ010076132.1:0-11940 GCA_028565875.1 Hoplisoma paleatum
ATTGAGTTTACCCATTTACTCTCTAGTTAGTTCTATTCGGTTCTATATTAGTTCTAATATATATATATATATATTGTATTTAGCTTAGTTTTATTTGAGCAACGTAATTGTGTAGACGAATTTAGAATTTGTTGTATTCATCCCGCTTAAGAAAGATTAGATAAATGTTCAATGAAATGTATTTACTGAAAGGAACAGCTTATGATCCGAAGCACACAAGCTCATCTATGAAGCATGGTGCAGGTCGTTTCATGGCTTGGGCGTGCATGACTACTTCTGGAAGACGCTTGCTATTTATTTATTTGTTTTCATTGATTATGATCTGATGATGGTAGCAGCAGAAGGAATTCTGAAGTGTAGAGAATCATTTTGTTCTGCTGGTTTATGGAGAAATGCATCCAAATTAATCAGGAGGAATTGTATCAAGCACAAACTGAGAGAAGCTGCAGAAAAAGTCTAGAACTGCACCACAAATGAAGAACGTGACCGATTGGCATTACCGAGCGATCAGGCTTGAGGTCATGCCAAGCGAGGTTTATGTCATATGCAAATACAAAATGTTATTTAATTGAAGATTATTTATTTCTTGACTTTTGCTCACCTACTAAGTATTTTTTGGTGTATTATAAACGGTGATTTATACTAATTTGTAGCTGTATGTAACAATGCACAACAATGTAAATACCCCCCAAAAATACAATCTGACATTCGGAACTCTTATCTCAGGCTCATGTTTTGATCTTAAACCCAAATGACTTCAGTGTACAACTCAAAACAAGGAAATTTGACTTAAATTAAAACCAGCTGAACAAGATTTTATAGAACCGATTATGAAGACATTAAAGTATTAAGTGTCATGAATGTGATGTGAATTGGAATGAGGTGTGGAATGAATTTTCGCTTTCGCTTCCTTTTTATTTACACATATTTGCATTATTTGCTTTAATTCAATGCTTTATAAACAACATTTTTCACAGCATTAAAATTTGACCAGCATTTTTTTTATATGTTTTATTTTATTGGTAGTCATTCTCAGCAGTGTGTGCTACAATGCTGAACCAGCAAATTTTATTGCTTTCGTTTTTACTTAAATCCAATGGGCGTGGAATGGGCATTGGCTTTCTTAATTCTTGTTGCCACCCCTAAATGATTTTATTCATATAAATGCATAAAGTAATACAGGAACCAGACAACACGCTTCGAGGCAAACGAATCGTAAGGCCGCTTTTAATGTTTCAGTCATAACACTTACAATGGGGCGTTTAAAATACAGTACTATAGTAAAATACAGATAGACATTCTTCTAGCTAATTATTATGATTTTATTTATTTATTTATATTTTTTTCAGGTGTCAAGATGTTGATCCTGGATCTGATGGTCAAACCAGTAATCTGTGTCTTTCTAATCGGCTGCTTCATGCAAAGTCAGACTCTGGGATTTAAGTTTGATTTTGCATTCAAAGATTCCCAATCCAAAAGCCATCAGGACATCACTCGTGATGCTATATTACAAACAACAGTGGACGTCTGCGAATTTCAAGCACAGACTCAAGGAAAAGATTTTGTGAAGGTAAATTAAATAATTGATATCAAAAGTCTGCAATTCTTCATATTAATGTTTCCTAAATGTAAATGTTACATGATTTATACAACTAAGTAAATAATTGTTTCCATGTAGCCCATCTCTCTGACAGAAGAGACGGTCGCAGACGCCTGTTTTTCTTCTAACTCGGTCAAAAGTTTTACTGACAGCATCGAGGAAATAAGCAGCAACAACGCCAGGATCGACATATTTTACGTCTTTAGCGCCGAACACCACTTTGATGATGAAACATTTTCTCTTGGAAGAGATCTCATCACTTGGGGAATAAAAGTTGCCAAAAGAAGTGTTGAAAAGCAGAGTTATGGATGCGCAAGAGAGAAGATTGGTAAAATTTTACACACGTTACAGGTATGAAAGAAGGAGAAAAAAAAGAATAAAATCAATCATTTGATGTTTTAAGATAGTTTGTTTTAAATATTTGTGTGTCTTTGTCTCAGGATTTCTACAGTCACAGTAACTGGATTGAAATGGGAATGAGAGAACCTTATTCTAACCTGATCGAACCCGACAGCCCCATCGACAGTGTAGATAAAGGTAAAGATTTGTTGGTGTCATTTGTTTGTAGGATTGTTTCTCCACACTCCTCTAAATCTGTGAATAAACTTTCTTATTCATAGAATGTGTTTTATTAGCTAAATCTCTTTCTCAACCTTTATTTTTATTAAAGCTTTTCAATTTCTTAATGAACCTTCTGCAAGTGTGGCAAGAACAAACATGTCGGAACTTTATAACTTCATAATTTAACTATAAACTTATGTTTATGCGTCTATATTAAAATATAAACCTATTATGATATACATCAATTCTTTACAGATGGAGGGTTTTTAAGATGTATTTATTTGAGAAACACTGTTATAAGATGCTAATGTTAATTAGAAAAATTACATACATAATAAATAAAGACAAGACGTAACACATTATGGTCACAGCAGAAAGTCAAAGCATCGTTTGTACTGGGTTCTATTATATTTTACTGTTTTTTTGTTTCAGAAACAGCAACATGCAAGAGTTGTACTGGCTCCAATTGCACGGGGAATATTCTGGAAGACATTCTCAAACAAAAGAAGCTGACCTCGGGGTACTTTGACATGTTTAGCTCTTATAAACCCAAAGGTAATTCGAATCGATTAAATAGATAAAGTCGGAAATAACTGATCGTTACAAATGCAGACATTATAAACATGATATGTCTTTTCTCGATAACTTTTCACAAGTTTGCTTTTCTGTTGGTTTCATTTCATTTCTTAGGAAAATGCAGTCACGGAGATGGTTGGGACAGGACAAGTTACGCTGAGCCTGTGGGAGGAATTAATAAAGATACTATAAGTTCCAGTCATGGTTATTTACACAGCACGGCGGCAGACGTGGCCACCGCAGCGACCAGAGACCTTCTGTCAAATATCCGAGCAGCAATCACTGATTCAGAGTTTCTCAGGTATTACAAACACACACACAAACACACACACAAACACAGCACACCTATCACTATTACCTGGCAACAACACACCTACCATGTAACAATGAAACAATGAACCGATTAAGTGATGGTGTCGGACGTAAAATCGCTGTCAATCAAAACAGGATTCAGCCTTGTAATCCATCTTCAAGTCATCCTGCAGAAGCTCAGCGTCCAGATCCGCCACACAGCTCCAAGTCACCCTCGCAGCCATTCGTCATTCATGGACGGGACACAATCTTTGCTTTTATCCAAATGAAAAAAGGTTCTCTGCAGTCCCATTGAAGTGAATAGATGCTCAGCTTCTACTGTAAAATACACAGTGGATGAATGAGAACTTACAACTTCGAGGTGATTAGTGATAAGTGTTAATGATAACACATTTTTAATCGATGAAATGTTTAAACATATTTGTAGAAATCTGACAAATCTCGTTTTTGACATATTAAGGGAAGCTGACTTTCACTTCACGCTGTCTTGACGCAATGCTCCTTATTTATCCGGGCTTGGGACTGGCACTACAATGCACTAGTTTATGCAACTTAATTAACTTAAACTAATTTTAATTAATCTACTCAACACCTTAACTGACAACTACAACTTTACACTATTCTCCCTTTTGTTTAGACTGATGGGACTCACGCAGAACATGGTGTTGTGTTTTGTTATCGACACCACCGGTAGCATGTCTGATGATATCGAAGCAGTCAAGGCTGTTTCTACACAAATCATTGACGACAGGATGAAGGCAGGAGCTCAGACGTCGGAATACATCCTGGTACCGTTTAATGATCCTGGTGAGAAAGTGCTTTTAAGTACCGTGTACAGTATATTCAGTATGTTACGTTTTACTCATAAGACACAACTAATTTCATTTACTTATCATGTTTATTCAATTTTCCTAAAATAAAATTTATTTTGATTGGTTACAAGTTGGATTGGTTGGTACTGTACATCTCCAATTGATGATTAGCTATTATTATTATTATTAATATTATTATTACTTATTACACAAAACTTGAAACAGCTTTAAATTTACTTTATGATAATTCATGCTAAAAGTTTAATGCATCTGGGAGGCCGTTTGTAATTAAGGAACAATTCATAAGAAGCTGCCATGCAGTAAAGTCGTCATGTTAATGTGTTTCCTCATGTGTGTGTATTTACCCATTTCCAGTCGTTTCCGACTCTTGGGTCCTTCTGTGGGCCGCTACTGGTTCCCAGAGTGTCTCAGCAAATGTTTTTTACAGAATAGGTTGCCTGATCTTTCTCCAACCCCGTATCGCTGCATGGATCTTGTGAATCTACAGGACAATTTTTCACATCTCCGATCAACCAAGTGCATGTTTTTGGACTGTGGGAGGAAACTGGAGCACGCCGACACGAGGAGAACGTGCAAACTCCACACAGAAAGCCCCCGACCCGACTTCTGAGCAAATGAGGGTTACAGTGACAAACTGTCGGTAGTGGGGCTTGAACCAGTGATTTTCTGATTACTAAGTACCTTAACCAATAACCCATCACTGCCCTTGTCAATGCATTGCAAATAATGTCCATTTTAAACATACGAGTACGTTAAAAAAAAGAATTTCTTCCCATCTCTATAGATTTTGGTCCTCTGACAAGAACAACAGACGCTGATCTGTTTAAACAACTACTTTATGCTCTTACTGCCTCTGGTGGAGGCGATCCACCTGAGATGTCTCTCTCAGGACTACAGGTACCGTTATCATCTAAAGACTTTTATATAAATGTAGTTACTTATATACATTTTGTATAACATTTATTTGATTAACATCAAAACTGTGTAATATTAAATGCCATAAGCTTGGCACATGTACGACCAATCAACAGTTCTACTAAGTTGAATACAATTTTATTCAATGTGTTGAAGAAAACAATTGATTAAAGCAACTTAAAATCAGTGTAGTTATATTTTGTTCCAGCTTGCTCTTACTGGATCTCCACCACAGACTGAGATTTTTGTTTTCACGGATGCTGATGCAAAAGACTACTGGTTAAAACCAACCATTTTAGCGCTCATCCAAAGATCAAAGTCTGTCGTAAGTCTATTCAAACACGTTAATGTAATTCATACCAACTAAACATACTAACCGTTAACATAAGTATGCATTGGTGGTTCAGTGGAAGATTTCTTGCCTGCCTCACGGGAGGCCCGAGTTCAATTCCCGGCCAATGCATAACATTTTTTTAGGGGACAGTGTAGCCTAGTGGGTAGAGCGTTGGGCTAGGAACCCAAAGGTTGGGGGTTCAAATCCAGGTTCTGCAACACGGCCACTGTTGGGTCTTTGAGCGAGATCCTTAACCCTGTCTGCTCCACGGGGCGCCGTACTGCGGCTGACCCCCTGCGCTCTGACCCCCAACTTCCAGACAAGTTGGGATATGTGAAGAGAAACATTTCATTGTAAATTGTACTCACACATATGTGGTCGTGGCCAAAAATGCTTTGAAAAGTTTGGTTTTGTCAAAGTTTGGTGTTTATGTAACAGAACTAACGCTTATACTAGTGCTTGGCTAGAGTGGATAAGTTGATAGAAAAATGTGCAGTTATTTCACACTAGTTGAATTGTTTTGAGGGCGTGAGGGACATGTTATACATGTAAGGGCGTTGGCTTCGTGTTATGATGTCTGCGAGCGCAGATGTGTGTTGTTTATATTGTTATATAATTACAGAGTAATTAACACGGCGAGGGGGTTGTTACGTAAGTCATGTGTGCCTTTTGAGGGAGTAAGTCATGGTTCATGTTTGGTAAACATATGGATCCATTTATTGTTTTTGATCATTGCAAACTCTGCTGTGTCCTGTTCGTAGGGAAAGAAGGTATCATCCTGGGGTCTATATAACTGAAAAGGTATCATTCTGGGGTCTATATAACTGAGAAGGTATCATCCTGGGGTCTATATAACTGAGGGATGCATCGGCTGAAAGGTCGAAGGGTATTAGCTGCTTTTGTTAAGGGGAAAGTTGCACTTCTAGATTTCATTTGCAGCCCATGAGCTGGTTGTGTGTTTGGGGACTTTGCTGGCGCTGCCGTTGAGCTTCTGCTTGTTGTTTTGCCTGGCCACTGCGAGCACTTGGCAGTCACCCTATCAGGGCTCTTTTTTGTTAAACTAAACTTGTTCACAGTAACAGTAAGTGTAATATATGTATAGTGTAGATCTTTTTAAAGACAATTCACCTCAGCATGCTGAATATAATTTTCTAGACAAAACCATGACCGATGGAACCATTCTTGCATTTTAAAACTTCCATCAAGAGCAACTTCTCCCAACAATCCAGAAGCAATTAATAGAGGAACGATGCGTTTAACAGAATGATGGTGTCGGTGAATAAAACATTTAAATGTGAGTCCATGGGCAGGAAACTCCATTGGTCACTGGCCCACTGAGAACCTAAAATCTGTAGATCACAAAATGTTAGACACATAAAGTTATACAACTGCCTAAACATATAGGTGTATATTTATTTTTGTGATTTAATAATTATAATTGAGCAAAGTCAGTCTGGAAAATAGTAATCTTTATTCTATTTCTGATCTTCAGGTGAACTTTTTGCTGACCGGTATTCTTGGTCGGCGACGACGTAGCACAGGAAATGGTCAAAACAAGTTCTTCACTCGCAGTTACTCTTCAACAACGCAAATCTACCATGAACTGGCCCAAGCCTCTGGGGGGCAGGCTATCGTAGTCTCAAAAGGAGCACTTCCCCAGGCCACTAGTATCATAACAGACTCATCAAGATCTTCAGTGGTAATGAAAAAATGTTGTTGCTGTTGTTGTTGTTGTTTACAATCACGAGATGCTTAATCTCCAGCACTGCCTGTTGGGCTCTTGAGCAATGTTATCAACCCTTAATGCGTAGACTGTTTACTGTGTCTGCTGAATGCTGAAAATATAATAAATACATACACGTTTATCAAAAGGTACATTACTACTATAGCCAGTTGGAGCAGTTGATTATTAAAGCCTCAAAAATATTTACAGCTATAAATCCACGACCATCCATATAATTAGGGATGGAATAGATTTCAGAATACAGGGGCAATTTAATGGTAGTCATGCAAAATTTAAATGTGCATGTGATTTATAGATGGGTAGTTGAATGGATGGATAGATAGATAGATATACATACAAAATGATCATTTATAAACGGGTCATTACACAACTAAAGAGGGGCGCAAGATCTCTAGTATATCAAAAACGCAGGAAAAAATTATTCACTGTGTGAAATGTAATAATAAAGTTTTATGAAGGAATCACTGCCATTTAGTGGCCATTTAGCCACTGTGGTTGATAACTATAAAACCCTAAACTATTGTGCTTCAGAAGAACAGATGATGTTGGAAACGTTCTCCATCTGTAGCAGTAAACAGTTGCATGTTCTGTGCGTATACAGAGTTATTATTGATGCAGAATTTATACATTTAATACATTATTTGTCTATTTCAGGTAACTGTTTTCCAGGCTGTGAGAAACAATGCAACACCTGAAAACTTCACATTCGTGGTGGATTCCTCTTTGCAAAACTTGACTATTTACATTACAGGCCAAAATCCACACTACACCATCACCAACCCCTCAGGTGAGTTAAACCGTACGAATACATCATGGAGTTTGGTTTTGTGATTAATGAATCGCATTACTAAATGTAAACTGTTTGCTGAATCTACATAAAGAAGCTTCTGTTAACCAAACTGTTCTGAATATAAAGATATAAAGTGTTCCGGAATCCACTTTTCAAAACAATTAAATTGTTGTTAAAAATATTGAATAGTTTATTTATTAGGGTTTTTGTAATGTCATGTTTTTATTATTTTACATTCATGGCAAGTGCAGTAATTACTCATTAAACGTCATTTTATTTTTTTTACTGCCCCGGAACACTTTATTTGGGGATGGAACCTAGGACCTAGAATATATATTAAAATATTATTTTGTTGTGCTGGTTCTTTGAGATTGTGATATGATTGAACATTTACATGATTTAATCCAGGAGTCTCGCAGCATGGAACTGAATCAAGTGGATCTTTAGGGATAATCGAGACGGTGGGTAATTTTTACACAATCCGTCTGAATATTTCTGACCAGACTGCTGGACTGTGGCACATCAACACTACATCACTGTATCCCTACACCATCAAAGTAGTCGGTAACATTTTATGCTGTTAATAAATCTAATATATAGTAGATTAAATGTCATGGTGTGTTTATAATATTCCTTTTTATATTCTTCCAGGTCAGAGCAAGATCGATTTCTTGTTCGAGTTTGTAGAAATTTTTCAAGGTCCCCATCCAAGCTATAGTGTGTTAAAAAGCAAACCTGCAGCTAGTAAGTGAAATTACATTTCTACTAACAGGATAATTTCTTTATCATTTAACAGTAATTACTTGTTATTTTGTATTTGATTTAGACAGTAACGTCTCCCTGCTCATCTCTGTGCTCGGTGGTGATACTGTACAGCTAACAGACGTCGCTCTGATTGAAGCATCGACTTCTAATTTTGTTACTAGTACTCCAAATAAAGTTTCTACTGGACAATACTTGGCAACCTTCAGCAGCATTCCTTCAGGAGAGTTTACTGTCCGTGTGATGGGAGAAAGCACTTCCTCCAGATCATCAAGTAACCGCTTCCAGAGACAATCTTCAACTCAGTTCCAAGCATCAAATGTGACCATTACGGTAAGTTTGCTCGTGAGGTTAATTGTAATAAATTGTGTTTTATAAGAACGTTTTACCTTATCTAACTTTACTACTAAGGTTTTACATTTCTTTAACAAAACTATCTGATACTTTACCTGCAGACTTCAGTTGACGGTACGATGGAACCTGGGAAAGCGTTCACGGTGCCGTTTACACTGTCCAGTGGATCTAAAGGAATCTATAAGATCAGCGTCACTACTGACCGCAGTTTTGCAGTCGATTTCCCCTCGTCTGTGTCTCTTGAGAGTGGCGACGGTGTTAATGCGACTGTAACGTTGACGGCTCCTGAAAACACCCCTTCAGGAAGTGATGTCACCGTCACTATTGAAGCTAAAGCACCTGATGCAAGTGACTCCAACTACGCTGTACTGAGACTTGCTGTTATAGTTCCGGTAACGACTTCTATTTTATAATCGACTAACCCCAGAATGCTGATTTTGGTACTTTTCTTTGATTTCTGAAAATGTAAAAAACATGTAATAAAGCAACAAATAGAATATGACATGCTTGAACAGATATAGATGTTGAGGAATTAAAAAATATGTATTCATTCATAATAAGCAGACAAAATAGTCTAATAGAGGACGGGATCAGTGGGGTGTATAAGAAGTGTATACAAGCAGTGGTTAGTTGCTGCTCTATGTTTTGTGTAAAACTTAATAATCTGTTTAGGAACTTATTATTTATTCTTGTATGTCTCTCATATTTTGGCAATAGATGAAACTTTCACTTATAAAGCAACTAGTGTCTTCAGTTACCAACCCAAAGAGTTACAAAACCACAATAATCAGTGTAAACACTGATTTATTTTTTTATACAATAACCACCTAAATAAAGAATCAGAAAAAAATAACAGATGCTTATTTTTTAATGTTTTTTCTAAATGCCAAAACTTTTCTATGATTGAGGTGATGATGTACAATAACATCCATTATCTAGATTGACAATCCTATTTAAGGTCACTGTGGGACACACACTGGGTAAATACAGTCAACACCTGAACAGGTCACCAGTCTGTTGAAGGGCACAGACACACACACACAAACACACACCCATATATATAGAGAAAGTGAGCGAGAGGGCAATGTCAGTATCTCCAATGAATCTGACAGCAGGTATTTGGACCGCAGGTATTATTGCGTATGTTATAATGTTAGAAATGGCTATAGTTTTATAAACTCTGTTTCTTAATAAAAAATAAATATTTCTACAGAAAAGTGCCACATTTATAGTGGCTATTAAATTAAATGACAGAATAAACAGAAGCTGTAATAGTCAGCTCAGTTGTTTCTCTGGTTTAATGTTCCAGGGGGGAAATATAATAAATTATCATAGTACAATTTTATAATAGAATTTCTACAGTAGAATTGTGATTTTTTTTATTGTAGAAATGGGAACATTTACAGTCAAACTGAACTTTTTATAGTAGAATTGGAAACTTTTATAGTAGAACTGTGGGCTTTTATACTAGAACGTTATGAACTTTTATGGTAGAACTGTGACCATTAGGATGTTAGAATTTATCTCGATTTTTATATGTATATATTTATTGAGGTGGCCTTTAAATAGAATGACAATACACAACACATCCCACCATAACACTACAAAATACACTTAAGACACTGATTTCTTTCTTATTTAAGTTGTTGCTCACATGTATTTCTAATGTCCCAGGAACAAAAAACTATGACGTTTATAGTAGAGCAATAAAAGGCCAAATTACCAACGTTTGGTCCTAATAAAGAAGTTCACAATTCTACCATAAAAGCTAATAGTAATATTTTTCCTATTATGGCTAAATGAAGATAGTAATAAAACTTTTCTCCTCCTCTTCACAGGTAACAGATGTAAGTTCTCCAGTGTGTGAAATATGGAGTGTTAATGCTAACTGTTCAGGTAACTGCAGCGTCTCCTCATGGAGTCTCTCTGCCAACATGTCTGACATCAACGGGACTGGAATTAAAACTGTCAGGATCCTGAAGGGAAGCGGAACCCTGAACACCAGCAACGTTCTGGGTGACGGAGACGTAAACGTCACTCTGGTGCAGTACAGCGCCTCCTGCTGTTACCCTGAAGTACAACTGGCTGCTGTGGATGAAGTGGGGAATGTTGGTACCTGCTTTCGATCAGTAAAACCGACAGTTAATGACACCAGTCAAAGCAACAGTGCACAAAGCTGCTTATTCCTGCCATTCAGTGTGTGTGTGAATGTAGGACTTCTGATTCTGCACAGAATCACTACAGTTTAATTTATTAACACAGAATTATTATATAAAATCGAACATTACACCATTAAACACATAGACACACATGCATTTATCTATTAGACATATTTTAGAGGGAAATGTACTTAGGTTCAGGTGTACTAATAATCTTTATCATTAATTGATTTGAAGAACTTGATTGTGTTTATATTACCTGCAATAAAGTCTAAAGCAAGTTACCACAGTTCCAGTCTGCATGTGTTGTGATGTAACAAGTTTTCTTTACTTTTATATAACTGTAAACTTTACACATCTACTGACTGTCTGAATGAATCTACGGGTGTTTCTAATATTTCTGTTTTGAATCTGTCACTACACCGACCAGGCATAACATTATGACCAGTAATAGCGAAGTGATAAAAAAAGTGATTTTCTCTTCCTTCTTCGCATTCTAACATAAACATTCTAACCACAACGTTGATGTTCGAAACACTAAAGCTTAAAGATTAAAGCCAGTTTGACAACGACCAACCTGTCATGGCAATCTTCAAAACTACAGCTCGTATGGAGTTCTTCCAGTCTGCAGTGGTCAGTATCTATCAATAGTTGTCCAAGGAAGGAACTCTGTCAAAGTACATGTAATTATTCATTTACCCAATGTAGGAAGATCAGTCTTTGTATACTTAAAGGTGATTTAATTTAACGTCCAAATATAATTTAAAATAACACTGTAATAAGTTTTTGTAATTTGTACAGTATTTCTATTGTAAAATGATTCATAAGTTTATTATTATTAAGGATTCAATATTATGATTATTATTTCGGAAATATCTAGATCAGGGGTCACCAACCTTTTTGAAACTGAGAGTTACTTTTTAGGTACCAACTAATGTGAAGGGCTTCCAGTTTGATACACACTTGTGACATCACACATTTATAACCTTTAATGACATGT
>JAOTRQ010076141.1:0-11938 GCA_028565875.1 Hoplisoma paleatum
AACTTCCAGACAAGTTGGGATTTGCGAAGAGAAACATTTCATTGTACTGTACATCTGTATATGTGTAATGACAAATAAAATTGAATTTGAATTTAACATACAGAAGTTGTGAGTAATTTGTAACTTTAACGGTGTGGTTTTAGAATTATTGAACGAATAGCTTTCGTTGTGTGTTTGGGTACTTTTTTGAGTTAGAAAGACTTTTGAGCCACTTCTGCACATAAATTTTTGGTTGCTGTGGAATGATGTGCTTTGGGTAGATATTTTACTCAGCTAGACATACTCATTTCACTTTCTGTTTCACTTTTCATGGAACATAATCACGAGTCATTTTGGTAGCTAGCGGTGGTTCTAGTTTTATTATTTATTTATTTTGCCACACCATTAAATACACTATTGTGTAATTGTCAGATGGGCACTGTAGAGAAATGTTATCCTGTATATTATAATACAAAATTTTATTTCTAAATAAAAGTCACCACTAGATGTCAGTCCTGGTAGTGCATGTATAGTATATGAACATACAAAAAGAGACATTCTTCATTAAAGATGTGCTTACTTCATTGAAAATGTTTTGTATCTCAGGGCCGTTTCACAATTGCTGCAAAGCATCATGTAACCATTGCAGAGATCTATGAGACTGAGCTTGTCGACATTGAAAAGGTAAGACTTAGGATAACACACATTCATTGTATTGTGTAGCAACTTTGGAACAATAAAAAACAACTCTGTGAGCTAAGAAATGCCAAAAGATGTAACTTGATTGTTTAAAACTTAAGAATATCCCTTTGGAACTGATAAAAAAAAAACTGTATTCAAGATTCCACTGTATACAATTGCGTGATACATTTTTGCTGATTGCTGAAATGTCTATATGTTCTAAAACTTAAAAATCATCACATGCTCACTTAGGATTTGATTTATAATCGTCCTCTGTAGCTCAAGAGGTGTGCAAAAATGATGTAATTTCACTCTTTTCAGTAAACGTCAGCAATCGGTTTAGTTATTTTAACTTAAAAATAAATACTTATCTGGCAAATATAGCAGCAGAACATGGTGTGATTATTTATTGTTGGATTATAATATAAATATAAAAGAGTACATACACAGAGTTTGAATCCAATTTAAATATCTAAGTGTAAATATTTGTCTTTTAACTGTTTTCTGTCTTAGGCCATAGCTCACTATGAGCAGGCAGCTGATTACTACAAAGGAGAAGAGTCCACAAGGTTTGCCAGTCGTTTTTGTTCACCGTGTTCATACTATATATGTGTACATTTACACATACAAACACCGTAGTATAATATCAAACCCTTTGTCTGGGTAACAAGAGGGCAGTTTAGGGCTAGTAATGAATTGTCCTGGTGGTCCTTCATTTGATCCTGGGTGTGTCCAAGAGTTTGCAAGTGCTTCTCATTTCGGCATGGGTTTCTACTGGATGGCTTGTTTTTCTCCCACAGTCCAAAAACATACTTTATTGTGAAGTATATTCACATAAAAAAGGAACTTGCCTCCGGCTGTTTGTGTCTTTTTAGCAATTGCAAGTGAGGTGTGAGATACTGAATTGCCTGTGTTTGATGTAATCTTGTGTAATGATTAAAGTGCAGGTGTAATGATTTATGATTATGTGCATTAACAAATACATTCTATTGGGTTAACACACATCTTAAATAAAAACAAAACATGTTTTTTTGTTGCAGCTCTGCTAACAAATGTCTTCTTAAAGTGGCCACCTATGCTGCACAGCTGGAACAGTACCCTAAAGCAATTGAAATATATGAACAGGTAAATATACCATTTTTGTAAAATCTCTCACCGCCATTTTTTTATTTACAAAAAAAAGCAACCTTTAATACAAACATGACATTAAATAATGTCTCATTTTCAAATACAACATAATTTTATTTGTGAAGAGTAAATATTTGGATGTTTTATTAATTTTGGCCAATTTAACTAGTATTTTCTTCATTAACAATGTAAGTTGCATCTAAAATGAGCTCTTTTGTGGCAAATTAGTCACACGGTTTTGTTTATGGCAATTTGTCTTGCAGGTGGGAACACATGCGATGGATAGCACTTTGCTTAAATATAGTGCTAAGGACTATTTTTTCAAGGCAACTCTCTGCCACTTCTGTGTTGACATGCTTAATGCTAAGGTAAAATTATTATTAATTCTCTTTCAAATTTCTCTCTTTATCGTTCTTGCTTGAAGAATATTTTGCCCTCTTTGTCAATAGCTTGCTCTGCAGAAGTACGAGGAAATGTTTCCAGCCTTTTCAGACTCCCGTGAATGCAAATTAGTCAAGGTGAGGTTTTAATTTTTGTTATAGCAATAACAAGGGGCAGTCGATCAATTGTTAGATAACTGAGCTTGATTCATTTTGGTTTATGTACTTTAGTTTAGTAAAGCTTGTATCTTGGTTGGCAGTTGCAATCAAAGAATAAAATGTTTTTTTTTTACTTTCAAAATGACCCCTCAGCTGGGAATAGGTTTTAAGTTGTCGACTTTATTTTCGTTGTAATTTTTCTTTTTACAGAAACTTCTGGATGCGTATGAGGAGCAGAATGTGGATGCATATACTGACTCGGTAAGTCTTCTAATATTTACATAAATATTATACTGTATATAACGTACATTGCTTTGTCAGAAAAAACATTTCAACAGTAACATGATGATGTATTATATTCTAAAATTACATTGATAGAAATTAATAAGAGACCATTTTGAGGATATCCTTTTGACCAAAATTAGTTGTTTTAATGTATTATAAGATTAAATAAAAACAGAATAAAATAAAATACCTCAAATTTTGATCATAAATAATCAGTAATTGTAAAAACTATGGACTTGAAGTTCAAGTACTAGTTGAAATTCTTTACTTCTGAACTATAAGTTCAAAATTGTCCAGAATTGTTCGTAGAGGCCTACAGGAATAAAAATGGCATGATTACAATTTTGTAATATTATGTAATATTTGTAATATTACAAAATATTATGATTATTACAATTTTGGAATGTTGTGTCTCTTGCCACCTCCAGTGATTTCTATAAACACCTTGATTGGAATTACTATCCCAATGTAAAGGGGTGGTGCAATCCTCTCCGGTTGAGCTTGAACAGTGTTGTATACACTCATGTATAATGGTAATTGTCAAAATGGCATGTTAGTGGGTTGGCTTATTAAACGGCAAGTTAACATTTGATCCTCAAAGTTAGAAGCAGAAAAATTTGAAAGGCTGTCCAAATTGTCATGGCAAGATGACCGAATCAGAGCATCTTCAAAACAACAGGTTGTGTGGGGTGCTTCTGGTCTGTAGTGATCAGTATTTGTTAAAAGTGGTCCAAGGGAGGAATGATTGTAAACCAGGTGGTCAAGCCTCATTGAAATGGATGCATAATTGTTGTTTTTTAAAATTATTATATTGTTTAAGGAGCAAGTCTAAAAGCCAATGTTGTCTGTGTGTCTCTCTTCCCCCCTCCCCCCATTTGTACTCGTAGGTGAAGGAATATGATACAATCTCACGACTGGATCAGTGGCTCACCACCATGTTGCTGCGCATTAAAAAAACCATAGAGGAGGATGACAGTGACCTTCGTTAACCGCTCTCATTTCTTTAGGCTCATTTATTTTGTCTTTACTTTTTTTCATATTAGCAGTTAGATGACTTGGAGGCCAACTGCCTCTATATGATTTATTTGTATATAATAAGGTTGATGTTCAAAATATGAACACTAATACATTACATACTGAATCTGTATTCTGAGAGTGCCATAGAGTTATCACCAGCTATAAGTTGTGGAGTGCTGTGCACACTGTGCCTTTGGATTCTCGCTTTTGGCTCATTGCAGTGAGCCATTTTACTACTATGCACAACAATTATTTTTGATTTATTCTTTTTTTTTGTTTTATTTTTAGGTATAACATTATAAAATTATTGGAATCCGCTATTATTGAAAAGCTTTTTCATAATATACCTAATGCAGGTTATTGTTACCTTATTAATGGTTGATTCAAAGTGTAAGTGGTTAATTCTTTTCACAAGGAGAAACTTATGAACTGCACACATTTTTTTTTATTATATGCACAATATTGAAATTCAAACACGATAAAGAAGACATAATGTTTTAATTAACATGCTGCATTATAAATGAAACAGGACTGATAATGTGTTAACAAGCAATAAGGTTCAATAAATAATGCATTTCAATTTTCCGTGTGCATACTTGGTGCAACGCAGTAACATCACTTGTTTTAGACTGAATACATTGTTTCGGTTATTCCAACCAAGCATCTGTGAGAGTTCAATCAACAAGTACTATCCAATAAGGCACTTTTTAGTCACACCTTTTCTCTAATAGAAAACTAAATATTTTTAAATGCAATTGCATGTCCACTAGTGTTTTAAATTAATCCTGCTGTAATAAAAGAGTAAGCAAGGCAACTATTTGTATAGCACCTTGTAGCACCCAATGCAATTCAAAATGCATTAAATAAGCAACAAAAAGATACAAAGACTAGTATGAAAGAAACAATTGCATTTAAAAACGGTAGATTCATATTAAAATGAATAAAACAATATCTAAAGGAAAAATGAACTATTAAATGTGATACATAGTGAAAACTCTTTAAAGCTTGATCAGGAGTCTCCAGCCTGAATTTAAATGTGTCCAGTGTTTGTGTTCTTCAGATGGTCTTTGACAACTGATTACATTAAACAAAAGCTTAGTAGTTATTATTTCCTCGCCATTTAGTCTTTAGTCAGTCAGTTCCTAAAGATTTAAGCATTCTGGTCGGCTCATGGTGCTGCAGCATATCAGATACTGCGAGTATTCTGCTCCAAGGCCATTTTGACGTTAATACCGGCACGGTGACATAGTGGTTAGCAATGTTTCTCCAGGTCTGATTAGGAAAGAATATCTCCGATCCTAATTATGTTCTTAAGCTGGTAAACTCTGATCTCTGCTAGGAGCCGTGTCACTGCTCAAAATGTGGAAGGAGTTTTACTCAGCAAAGTGCCTTCCAACTACACTGACACATTAACACAGGAAAGAAGCCTTTTCACTGCTGAGAGTGTGGAAAGTTGACCGACCTTGTTCTTGATCACCTGGAACAGATGCCTTATCCAGAGCTTGTCACGCCAGTTGAATCGGACAACAGGCAAAGGCCTTGTGCTCAATCTGGGCCAGTCTGAGCAAGGATTTTTGAGGTGGGTATGCCAGAGGGCAATGTTTTACAGGCTGTGACAGGTTGACAGAAGTCAACTAGTACATTGCTTGGGTACATTATGCTATTGCATGGCATAGAATGAGCTGTCAAAACAAGAACGTGTACTGATTAAACTAATTTGCAGGTCAAGTGCACCAATAGAGATGCTGGGGCCCTTATCCGATGAGACACCATGGTACTTCCATGTTTTAAGGCTGTCAAAAATTCAATGAGGTTCACACCAAACCTGTGGAATTGGTTTTTAGTGCACCTTAAAATGGGGGATGGGGCACTGACCAGGACCCACCCATGTTGTAGAGCTCAAATCTAGATTGTAAAAGATGCACGAACTGGCCAGGGCCCATCATACAGATGCAGAGGTGAAACTAGTCGTTCTCCAAAAGTCACTGTGCCAGAGAACCTCTTATTGCCTGGTGACAAGATCTGGATGTACAACCCTAATCAAAGTATTTGACCAAAGCTGAAGTCCACTTCAGTTGGGCCTTGCATCCTTGCAACATGGCAAGGCCCAGTTAGAATAGGTGGTCTATGGCAATTGTTTAGGTATCTGGTTATAATCCATGATTAGCTGGTCCCATACAGACCCAAACTGACTAACATCTGAATTTATCTGTGAAGTGCTTGTGTCTGGAATGGTGTCGCTACATTATCAATGCTCATGCACTCGTTACTTGCTCAGTAAGCAACAAAAGTGCTATTCCTGTTGTCATGAAATTGTGCACCCCAGTGTCTTATTTGCTGATGCTACACTATTTTGATTAGTCTGCATCATCATGTCTATCAAAGCATCTAGCTAGTGAATTTATTTACCTGCCTCATTTTTTTTCTTGTGGGGAGAACAGGAAAAAACACATTGAACGGCACACACTTTGTTCATGAAGATATACAAATGTGTTATGGGATTTTCAGCATTGCTGGTTAGCTGGGTGCCTAACCATTAGGATGCATAAACCAGTGCATTGTGATGCTGGTCCCGAGCCAATCATCATCTACTTTGGTGATTCCTAACTGGAACAGCCAAAATGATTCGTATGAAGCAGCAGCAGTTAGTGTTTTAGAAGGAAAATATATCTTCTATGACAAAGAGATGCTCTACAAGTGTTTAGGGAATTAAAAAAAAATATGCAGGGGGTGTAATAGTTTCAATGTGTACAAGATTAAATACATTATTTAAAAGCGCACCTTAACCTTTTCAAATTCATGGCATATGATTTATACTAATTAGCTGTAATATTTACTTTTGCTGTTTGTTTAATAACATTACATCATGTTTCAAAAGAACTTCGTGGTTTTCTTCATCAATAGCCAAAGTAGCTGCTGATAAATACTTGTCCTATGTAAGAACAAATCGAATCCCTTCTTTTATGTACGACCAAATTACTGTACATTGCAGACCAGTGACATTAACAGTGACACTGTTAATTATCTAGTTTCATGCCAGAAAACATTCATTACACAAGGTTTATCAGTGCATCAGATATCAAACAGCTACAGACAATTTTGTATCTTCAATCGACCTCAAGTGTTGACTATGTTTTTGGGCTGTAGGATGAAACTTGTGCACCCGGAGTAATCCCACACAGACACAGGGAAAACATGCAAACTCCACACACAAAGAACTTGGACCGCTCCATCTGGGGATATAACCCAGAACCTTCATGTTCTCGACAATGAAATAAATGACAGAATAAACCAGGTTTAAGGGAAGCAGCAAGTTTATTTGACAATTCCTGCATGAAACCACATAACCATAGAGTAATGAGTAGTCAGTGAATATTACTAACATCTGATGTTACAAGGAATAATATACATGACAACATTGTTGGTATAAGTGTTAAAATTACCTCAGAAATAACTGGAATAAGGTTATCTTATAACCGACAGAGGTTTGCAAAAGACCACAAAGATTAGACGGTAAAAAAACTGGAGGAAAGTGGTCATCTCGATTCAATTTTTAGTTTGGCCCAACTATAAAAAACTTCAGGGAAAATTAGTGAACGTGGGATGCTGAAAACAGACCACATTTACAGAAAAAAATCTGCATTAGCCTGGAAGAAAACATCCGCATCATAGCAAAAGAATCAACAAAAACATTGTTTATACTTTAAATGAACTGTAATTTTAGGTAAAACAAAGAAAAAAAACTATAAACCACAGAAGCTTCCAGCATGTTGTTTTAGTGTTCCCTTTCCAACAAAAAAAACATCCCGTGTAAGATTCAAAATCCAACATATTTGGGTGCATAGACTCATGCAGCTGTACTATCACAGGAATAAAGCAGTAATAGATAAGACATAAAACACAAACATGTTTTCTTCCATGATTCCAGTCATGAGAAGAGAGAGAAAGCTATTTTGATGATTTCCTGTTTAATATTTGACCTTGTAGATATACACATTTAGCCATAATATCAGCTGGTAAATTTGAATGATTTAAGTTATTCCCGGGTCCAAAGAATTGAGTGCGTTTGTGTATACATGCAAGTTCAGCACTAGGTAAAAAGTGTTTTTTTTAAATAACCATAGCAAAATATAGGCCCCTGACCGTAGCTTTCTGTCTAACTTCAACCAAATTCCAATAATATCTAAATATTTGTCATTAATTGGATACAACTATGCATATTGAATTTGGTCATTTTAAATGAATCGTTGCATTATTACCAAATTCAGCAGGACTTAAGACCAGCACACCACACCAAAATGAAAAAGCTTAAAGCTCTAGGAAAACAAATCAAGTTGAACACCTGCTTTTCACTCATACGTTTATATCATATGTGTAAAAAAATAATAAAAATCATTTCAACTACCATATGTTATTCTGAACCACTATACATTTAAGTTGGAGCAGGTAACTGTCATATACAAGTAATCATGAAGACAAAATACACCAAAAGTTGTAACTGATTAGAAAAAAAGTATATCATTTGTTATTTCTTTATAATTCTGTTAAATCATCTATTTTATTGAAAATAAGGTAAATCATAATTTCCAGATTTAATTTTATGAATTTAAATAAGCAAATGATTAACAGCATTACCAAGATACGGCATTAAGAGAAACCTTAACAATGGTAAATGATTGTTTATTAATGAACCTAATATACATTTCAGATGCCTGAACTGATTTAAAGAGAGAAGTTCATTATAAATCAGTAGTATGTTCAGCCTTTTGTAGCTATGTATTGTTCCTCTGTCGGTCTTAGATCTGCATTTGTTCCAGATATTTGTATGTAGGGTTCTCATAGCCATGGTTCTGCATCTTGTTTAGGTGGCGCTCCTCAGGACTTAACATAGGATCAACCTAGTAAAAAACAATTGGATACATTAGTTCACAAGTTTTTTTTATTGTGATGAATGACCAACACAAATAGAAAAACAAACCTTAACACAAATACAGCAGTAAATTGAGGTTCATGCAATCCAGTAAAACACAGATAAGGCACAACATAGTGGCCACCATCTTAACAATTGGTTGGATTCTCTTTTACAATGCATGGTGTATTCTGACACCTATCAGAATGAGCAGTAATTTCAGTAAGTAAAAAAGGTCAGCTGTCGCTCCCATACATCCATGATTTTTTTTATTCAAACTTCTTTTAGTTAAACACCTTTTTGGACGCCATCGATATCAATTGTTTCTTGGCTTCTTGTTTTTCTTTGATCTGTGTACTAGGGTGTTATGATGTGTCAAAGAAAATGCATTATTATTTCTAATACAAATTAAACTTACCTCCACAATGCCATGGCTGATAGAGCCATACTGTCTCTTTCTCAGCAACACCAGACTGATTACAATTACAGTTGCCAAGGCCACAGCAATCACCAGAAAACCAATAAGTGTGTTGCTTCCAAAGTTGAAGACCTCACCCAGGGGGCGGAATGTCTCTTGCTTTTCTCCAGGATTAAACTACAGCAAGAGAAACAAGTGATTGTCATTTACAAAGGACACTGTACATACACAAAATACATCAAATACACACTAAAAACGAGAGCTATGCTTTGTGCTTCACACAGTAAACAAAAATAAAGCAAACAGCTTTAACTAGGGCACAACTATTTTTCTAACCATTCACGTCTATCTATTCTATCGCCTAGTCATTAATTTCCCCCCACTGTAGGACTAATAAAGGATTATCTAATCTTAACCAATTAATTTTCCTCCTAAGAAAACAAATAATCCCATGTAAGTCAATTTTATCCTGACAACAAACCGATAATAATGTAGCAATAATTAAAAGTTAAACCAGATCGCCAGTATAGAAAACAAATATAAAAAAGCTTTATTCAAACAGAAATATAACTTGCAAAGAAGTTGATGCAAATTTAACCAAGCGATTAAAACTTTTCACCAGCACATATCGAGTTCATATGCCGATCAGTTTCATGTCACGGAGTTTCATGTCACATGCTTATTAATAAATTATTCGGTTTTAAATTCACTTGTAGAGGAACATCTTCGAATAAAGTGGTTGTGTAATATAATACTTAGTTGAAGCACCTTTTAAGATAGAAGAGTTTAAATCTCTGCATGGCGTCACATAACTCCTGTACACAGCACTCTTTCATGAAATCCCACTGAATTTTGGGCTCTGGTTAGCCTAGTAATCGTTTTCATCCTTCTTTAACGCTTCTTACCCACTGTCCAGGCCTCTGTTACATCTGCACCTTATTCATCTACTTCTATTACAAGAAGAGCTTGTATCTATTTAAGAGCTTCTTACACTTTTTATAAAAGAGCTTAAGATATATCAGGTTGTAAATTGATCATCTCAGGAGGGTGAGAGTTATGAAACTGTCTGTCTCCTTAAAAGACATCTTGGGTTTTATCTGTTGAAACTTTAAAATTGAACAGGTTTGTTATTATGCTTACAAGCCCCCAAAATTGCTATAAATTCATTCGGATGTAGTGTTTGTAGCCATGCAGTCTAGGAATTAATGATGTCAGCCGCCTGTGACAGAATAATAATAGCCGAGAATATCCTGAAGGTAATTCTAAGAAATTTGTTTCAAATAGTGACTACAAGTCTGCAACATATACTCACCAGGGGATTAACCCCATTCAAAACGCTGACTTTCTCAGCACTGTAAATCACTTCTTTATCATCCTCAGCCTCATCAATCACCTGTGAGCACAGACAGGAAGCTATGATTACTGACTGGGGCAGTGAAGTAAAGACTGAATGTCACAGTCATTATTTATCGGCTCTGGATTCTAGAGGGACTTTAGATTTACTGGCAAGATACATGCATCATTATTAAAACTACTATTATTACTTCCTTTTTTAATGTAATGGAAATTTTTTAATTACTTAAAAGATTTCCCTAGAGCAGATATAAAACAAATGCAGGATATTCTCTATTATGTTTCTTATTTATTAAACTGCCTATCTTCACAACTTTTATATTCATGACAAGAAGAGTAAATGATAGATGAGCAGCTTTCTTCAACAAAAACCACCTGGAGCAGCAAATGTATAAAAGTAAAAAACAATCTTTTTTTATTTCACCCGTTACACCAACAGAATACATACATATAGTTCAGATGTAGGCCAACTTTTAAATAAATGTTATGGCGTCACGTATTTGTGTAAAATTTGAATAAAAATACATAGTACAATAGTACGTCAGAGGTGCCACAACATCAAAATAAAAGCACATTTTGTATGTATAGGCCTATAGAATGTCAAAGCTGCCAAAACATTTAAGCAATCAACCAGGCTAAGCTTAACTATTGAATTAAACAGTGATGAACACAGAAAGCGCTGTTGTATTATGAACAAATACAAATAGCTTAACACCTGCTTCATAATGTTCAAAATGATCAGGCAGCTATTTAATTAGCAGTGCACATACGTTACACATGCCAAAGGGAGCCACAACAACCAGGCTAAAGAGTCATGAGTCTATAACATGTGGTTACATGATTAAACATGATTAAATCTAGTGTTTTAAGTGCTGTTTTAGTATGTTGTATCTATAAGCATTCTTTTTGACACATTTGTTTCCAATATTTTAGAAACGGCTGTAGGATTTTTGTGCATTTAATATAGAGGTAATGTCGAAATGGCATTCTGGTTATAATTTAGGAAAAAAATGACTGCAAATATTTCATTAAGTTTATTTTAGCACTGTAAGCTTCGTTCTGTTTACAACAAAGGGTTTGGGACCTGATGCGGGAAGTTTAGTCTGTTGCTGTGATCCTTGCTAATTGGTCTGACTTTTCATTAGCAGCATTGCACAAAATGTACAATCTTGCACCATAGTACAGATTGTTGAATTCTTATAAAGCTCCCCCCCCCCAAAAAAAAAATCCACTTTATTGTAGAGTTGGGTGACAGTTTATAGCAGGGCTGGGTCGAGTTTCTACTGCTTAGCAAGACTGGATCAGTACATATCGGCGCCCTGGAAAAGGGCTCATTGCCAGTGTGGTCTAGTGCTATTAAAAACATTTGGACCTGCAAGCTCTGACTCAAATAAACGTACTATAATTTACGACTGGTGTGTAATTACTAATCAGCAACATGCCTAATTAAAGTACGGTGTGCTGTGCAACCACATTAATATTCCCTTTTAAACAACAAACAATTAGTAGCACATATTAAAAATCAGAAAATAGAATCTTAGGTGTCTTAAATCTAGGGCTGTCCACAACCAAGGATTTTGTTGGTCGACCAGAGGTCGTCATTTACTTCAACTAATCGACTAATAATCG
>JAOTRQ010076152.1:0-11938 GCA_028565875.1 Hoplisoma paleatum
GGAATTCTCCTCGACAGGAGTTTCTGTTCATCCTGCATTTTGTAAAGTTGCTTTGAGACAAAATCTATTGGAAAAAGTGCTAAATAAATAAAGTTGACTTGACTTGACTTGACTTGACCTCTGCAGAAACATTTTTATTCATAATGACGGTTTAATTATATTTAACACATTTGGTTAACAAGATTTTAAAAAGAAATTAAACAGATTTGTTTGAGATATAAAACCTTTTAAAATATGCATTTGTTTTTAAATACATTTATATTAATTTTCTTTAATTACAGTGTTATGCTTCTTTGGAATATTATTTTGTCCATTTTTATGGCAAAATCCAATAAATCTGAAAGACACCTGAAACAGGAGAGAAGAATCCCAGTGGAAGAAACCTGAGATGTTTATGCAGCTTTAAAAAGTAAAACTACTTTAATTACAGAGATTTTAATTATTAACACTGATGACAGTAAATCTTGTTTGTCATCATAAATGTTTGATTCTCTTCGTTTTATTCTTCACCTCTTACAGATATTTAACACGCAAACAAAACCAGACTAAAAGTGCAACATGGTTGGAATGAAACCCACTGATGTGCCACCAACAGCCACGATTAAGTTCTTTGGTGCAGGAATGGCAGCTTGTGTGGCAGATTTACTGACTTTTCCCTTGGACACAGCCAAAGTGAGGCTGCAGGTTCGAATCCCCTGACATCTCTTCTACAGTCAGTTAGGTGATAGTTTAGATCCCCGATGGCTCACACCGACTTGTTTTATATTTTTTCAGATACAGGGTGAAGCCAAACCTGCAGAAGGAGCATCAGGGGTGAAGTACCGGGGTGTATTTGGCACCATCACCACCATGGTGCGGATGGAAGGTCCCAGAAGTCTCTACAGTGGACTGGTGGCTGGATTGCAGAGGCAGATGAGTTTTGCTTCTGTTCGCATCGGCTTGTACGACTCCATGAAACAATTCTACACCCATGGATCTGAAAGTGAGGAGAGAATTCGACTGTAACATTCCAATAACATTTTTTTAAGTTTTATTTTATTATAGCTTTGTGCTCTTGGAGGCCCCCTGGTGTCAGAGGCACTGAGTGACTTGTGTATTTTCATTAACAGTCATCTCACACCATGCAAAAATATCAGATTGATACAAAGCCCTTCCTGAAACAACCCTCCCTATTTATATGGGCTTGGGAATGTCATCATAATGCACTGGTTTGTACATCCTAGCGGTTCGATGGCCACATGACAATTAAGTCTCATATTAACCAGACTGCATGTTACCCAGAAGCCCCCCACATCTAGTTTAAACTAAGTCCTGAACCAATGAAGTAAGTTTAATGTTTGGTGGTTTTAAGTTGTTTTAAGATGTTTGATTTATACAGATGCTGGCATCGTGAGTCGGTTGTTGGCTGGCTGCACAACAGGAGCGATGGCGGTTGCATTCGCACAACCCACTGATGTTGTAAAAGTGAGGTTTCAGGCCCAAGTACGACTGGCTGATGGAGCAAAGAGATACAACAGCACCATGGATGCTTATAGGACGATTGCTCGTGATGAAGGGGTTAAAGGATTATGGAAAGGTGAGATGTATAAACTAACTATAATGTACTGATTTATTATAAATGTGATGATTGTCTTATGTATATATATATATATATATATATAATTTCTCATTTGTGTTTTAGGTTGCCTGCCAAATATCACACGTAATGCTATAGTGAACTGTGCTGAACTGGTCACTTATGACATCATTAAGGAACTGATCCTGAAGTACAATCTGATGACAGGTAAATAATCTGGATCATTAAAACTATTTTAATTATCTTATATAAATTCAGACTATTCTGATTATGTGTCCATTAATAATCTTGTTATTTAATATATTCTTTAGAGTGTCTGTATTTAGAACTGATGGGCAATTTAATAATAAATGATCTTTCACTTTTTCTGTAAGCACAGATTTATTTTTGACCATCAGTAGTTTGTTATTGTAATTTTTTAAAGTTTTACTTTTCATCTCAAGAAATACTTTCTATCCTTACATAAACATATTTTGTAATAAACTTCAACTTTTGTCCACTAGTAGGCGTTTTTTCTGCATAAGAAGAATGACTTTAATTGTGTTTATCAGGGAGTCGAACTTTATCCATTAGTGGATGTTTATGATGTTGTGTACATGTAGAACATTTCAGGTTTTGTTCCCCAACATTTATTATGGTTTTGTACCCCCCAGATAACCTCCCCTGCCATTTCACTGCTGCATTTGGAGCCGGTTTCTGCACCACCATCGTGGCCTCGCCAGTCGATGTTGTAAAGACACGATTTATGAACTCCACACCAGGCCAGTATAGCAGTGCTATTAACTGTGCTGTCACCATGCTGACGAAAGAAGGACCGAATGCTTTCTACAAAGGGTGAGTTATGAACAAGACTTAAAAGATGGTAAATATTACGTTAACATTTGAAGTACTATTGTAGTCGATTCATTGTTTGCTTCTGTATTTACATTCATTCATTAATTACATTCATTAATTACATTCCTGCGTTTGGGATCCTGGAACATCGTAATGTTTGTTTCATATGAACAAATCAAACGAGCCATGACGAGACTGCAGCAATCATGGGAGGCTCCGGTCTGATCATTAAGATCCTAAACACATGAAAGTCAATCTCAGTACTGATGTCAGACTAAAACCAGGTCCAGTCTTAGATCAAGTCCAAGTCTGAAACTGACAGAATGCAGAAACACAAAGTGGATTTGCGTACAGGAAAGCTTTTGCAGAACCGAGGACATCATATGTAAATGCAGAAGCATGGTGAAGGTAGCATATCGCTGGATAAAAGAACACTTTTCAATCAAGCACAATTTAAAATCTTACAGACCTTGCACATTATTTATATTGTTCATACAAGCTTGTAGGACAATGAAGTTTAATTTCTGTTTACAGCTTTGTTTACAAGTGATATGAACTTTGGGTCCATAGCTAGTGGATGTTGTTTTATTCAGGGAAATTTGTAGAAGGTGACAATATTTTTACACAGTGTCCATTCCTCTTAATAAACACAATTATATTGACTTCATTAGTCTGTTTAATCATTATTACCGTGTACACAGATTCATGTGAAATTCATTGTAAATGTTATAATTATCAGTATCTGTACAATTCTCTTCAACACACAATACGACTTAAATATTATTTAATTGCTAAATTTATTAGAAGGACTTTATTTAAGGGCCTTACTCAAGGGTCCAACATAGACTACATGGTCTTACCTGGTTTTGAACCAACAATCCTTTCGGTAGGTCTAAATGTTTACTACCAACTAGGCTACAAGAATCTTAAAGTCATTTAAATCTAGAAACCATTCAAACCTAAATGTGATTTATTATCTGGTCTTATAGAAAGTAAACAGCAGAATTTCTGGGGTTCTCAGACATGTTTAGAATAAGAAGGTCTCTGGTTTAGTTCCATGTTTCTGGGATTGTGTGTGTACTGACTTTAACTCTGATAAAACTGAAGCAAATAGAAATAAAGAAATCTGATGATTCAGTTAGAAATGAAGTAAGTTTAGATTTATCAGTAACTACATTCTTCTCTTATCAGGATTAACACCGAGACTCGGGACTGTGCTGTTCTAATGATCAGGACGGATTGAGAAAGATACTAAAACATCTTAATTATTCATTAAGATTGTTAACATTTATCTCCCGTGACGTTTCACTCTCTGCTTTCTTCAGTTCTTGTCTCTTCATGAAATTAATATGTTATTATATATTTATTATATTTTATATATGTTCAACATGTTGTGTTTAATTGTGTGGCAGTAAGACAAAGATGTCGAGTTATTTGTGTTGAACACAAAACTGAATGGAGTCCAGATATAATCTACATATGATGTGAATGAAAGGTTACCGTGGTGACTGAGGATGAAAATATTCTTTAAATGAATAACATATGTGGATCTTTCCTGCTTTTTCACAGTGAGTCAGCAGTTCAGGTTTATAAGTCTGGGAACCGTTTACAGTTTATGTTCTTAAAAATCTTAACGTGATGCTCGGCGTCAATCTCAAACATGAACAACAGTTCTGTATCATAGATACAAATTATATAAACTTCTATTGATTAAAATGTTTATAATACAAACAATATTGTTCTGTTTGTTCATTTGTTCTACATTTCTTACTATAATTACTTTACTTGTGTACTTGAATACGTCGATCTTGGTTTGTCTTGTTTAAAAGCAACATTTACAGTTTATCAGAAGTATAAAAGCTAAACTTGTGTTAATGCAGAAATATAAAAGACTTAAAGAGAAAGAAATGATCTGATGAACTGAGACTTTACATGATTTTACCACAAGTGAACAACTTTTTAACAGGAAACAGGAATGTAACAGGAAACCAGAGTGCCTGGAAGAAAACCACACAGACACAGAAGCTTCACACAGACGCTTGATGATAATATAATGCTATGAAAGTGATATATAATAAATATATATATATATTATATAATAAATGATATCATATATAATATAAATCTAAAGCTGATGTTGTTTCTCTACAACATGGCGGACGGTATCGGAACATGTAGTAAGCGGGGCGGGGCTGATGAATGACGTCAAGCGGATGCAGCTATAAATGCAGCTGTTCTTTGTTCCCGGCTCAGTGCAGACGGAAGTGTTTGTCTTGTAATTTCCGGGCTTTTTGTGGAACTTTCCTCAGGCAAAACCGGCTGTTTTTGGCACGTTTATTTAACTTTACTCGTCTTTCTTTCTGTAAGTATTTTACACGTTGGATTATTTTCCGTGATGAGTATCGTACAGATGTGAGAATTGTGTGGAGCGGTGTGTGTTTATCTGGACTCGTGTTTATTTTACAGGAGTATGTTTTTAAGGAGTCCGTTTCTTAAACGAGTTTCTATGGAAGATCACGGCAACGAGATTCTAGTTGGAAGTAATTTCAGTCAGAGAGACGCATTTAGAGAAGCTTGATTCTCAAACCTGGGCTTTGTTTCATGAAGGTAAGTTAATAACAGGATAAAAAAGTATTTTATCACTAAACACTACTGAACCATGTTCAAGTTTCCTTTCAATAGTTCCTCTTTTTGAACACCCACACACACCCACACACGTGACGTCACACTTCCTCTGTTCTATGTTTGATAAGTAAAACACTAGTACGAGTGTAACAACTTCAACTACAGACTGTGGTGAGACTCAGATGTGCACAAAGACCTCACACACACACACACACACCACCACACACACACACACACACACACACCACCACCACCACCACACACACACACACACACACACACACACACACACACCACCCCCCAAATCCTGCACTTGTTTGTGTTCAGACGGGACACAATGTTCTTTAAGCACAATCCACTGGGTGTGAATACTTTTACACGACAGTCCTACTGAATCTTTGTTTCAGGTTACATGTTTAAATAAATTACTTCCTAAACTCTGTTTACTTTATTTGGTTCTTTTATGTCCTTTTATATGATAAAAAAGTTTTAAAAGTGCAGTCGTTTTGACTTTATTAACCTCATGAATCAGTAAAGTGGATTTTATTACTGTCACTTTATTATTGTTCATAAAATGTTTCTTTTCATTTGGTTTATATTCCTCACATTATAAACCTGAACTCTTATATTGAACATAAATGGTGTTTCTGAATAAATACTTTTACATGTTTAACCTGTTGCATCTTGTTTAAGTGAAACATCAAAATCCCTCTTTTTTATTTTACTGTTAAAATCAGTGACAGAAATGAAGTCATTAATTTGTCTTTTCACATTTTCTTATAAAAATACTAAAATGTGTGTTTTTGATTTATTTTTTGATTTAAATTGTGTTAAATGTGCCGTCACTCGTGGAGCGGTTATTACATTGTTGTACATTCATAAACACACACACTTATCTATACATATAAAGTGATAAACTAAGTTTATATTAGTTACCGACATTTGTTTAAGTATTGTGTAACTGTTTAAATGTTGTGTTGATGTTGTGTTCATGTTTTCTTCAGATCACACTCGAGTTCATCTCTCTTGTTTTCACATCATTGCTCAGGACGTCCGTTTCTATTGAAACCTTCCTGCAACACTTCATACAACAATGGTTGGTTTTAAGCCTGTTGATGTTCCCCCGACCGCTGCAGTCAAGTTTATCGGTGCTGGAACTGCCGCCTGCATCGCTGATCTCTTCACCTTCCCACTGGATACGGCTAAAGTCCGGCTCCAGGTACGTCTTACTGAACCTGGTGTGTTCCCCAGTGCAAGTGAGAAGGATGGCCTTTCAAATGCTAATATTGAGTTTGTTTTTGGTTAAGCTTTCTTCCAAGCAGCTGGGGCAGTTCTCATACCAGAATGATTTAAATCTGGAAATACTTCGACACGTTCTGATGTTGTTTCCTTGTTCCCCCCTCCCCCCCTCTCGATTCCTGTCCTCCATTTTCCCTCCATGCACTAGCCATGCCAGCTGATCCTGGAGCTGATGTTTAAATCTTAGGACCCTGACAGATTCTGGATTACTGCGGCATGGACACCATGTTACTGGAGACTTCCCAGTGTCTGTAAAGTCTTTCCATGCCCATTTTGTTTTGTACAGATCCAAGGAGAGACCGCTGGAACGGTGAAAGTGAGTCCGGCCGAGACGCTGAAGTACCGCGGTGTGTTTGGTACCATCACCACCATGGTGCGTACGGAGGGGCCCAGGAGTCTGTATAACGGGCTGGTGGCTGGACTGCAGCGGCAGATGAGCTTCGCTTCAGTCCGCATCGGCCTCTACGACTCTGTCAAGCAGTTTTACACCCGAGGATCCGATCGTACGTGGAATTGTGTGTTTCATTTGTTGTGCTGCTTCCACTTTAAACTAATGATCTGAATGTGGTGTGTGTGTGTGTAACGCCGTTACCTTTTAGACGAGCTACCATCTGCACATTCAGTCAAATTACTGGAATGTTTCTCTTCCCATTCTTTTAATCTGTTATGTGTGAATAAAAATGCCATGTCTGATGTAAGCTTCCCTATTTATCTGGGCGAAAGACTGCAATTACAATCCCAACTTTTCTTATTGCAGATGTGGGTGTTGGTAGTCGCCTTCTGGCCGGCTGCACTACTGGTGCGATGGCAGTTGCTGTGGCTCAACCTACAGATGTGGTGAAAGTGCGTTTTCAAGCTCAGGTGAGCGCCGGTGCTGCCAATAAACGTTACCAAGGCACCATGGATGCTTATCGTACCATTGCGAAGGAGGAAGGAATCCGTGGCCTGTGGAGAGGTAACATCTGATTATGATTTTAAACATTTTAAACTGCTTCATAAACGTGACTTCATTTGTATTTGTTTTTTTAGGAACTGGACCAAACGTTGCTCGTAATGCCATCGTGAACTGCACCGAACTGGTGACTTATGACCTCATTAAGGACGCTCTTCTGCGCTCGACACCCATGACGGGTGAGACTGAACTGTATTAGTTATTGTATGTAACATATCAGTAATAGAAAAATAAGGTGAAGTGTAGCCTAGTGGGTAGAGCGTCAAAATATGAACCCAAAGGTTGGGGGTTCGAATCCAGGCTCTGGTACACAGCAGAGTCATTAAACCCTGTCTGCTCCAGGGGGCGCTGTACGTTGACTGACGACGTTGGGATATGGGAAGAGACATTTCATTGTTCTGCACATCTGTATCTGTGTAATGACTGATGAGAAGCAATTTGTAAAATTAGAGTTCTAAGTTTTTTTTTTGTTTAATCCCACACAGATGATCTCCCGTGTCACTTCACATCTGCATTCGGAGCTGGTTTCTGTACCACTGTGATTGCTTCTCCTGTCGATGTTGTGAAAACAAGATACATGAACTCTGCCTCTGGCCAGTACAGAAGTGCCATAAACTGTGCTGTGGCCATGCTGACCAAAGAGGGACCCATGGCCTTTTACAAGGGGTAACGTGTTTTAATCCATCAGGAGGAGATGCTGCTCATGATGTGCTCATCCGGTTCATGAGACAAAATACAATTGAACCCAGATTAAGTTCTTTTATTTAGGTCTGAAACACAATAACATGCTGTTTGTGATTTTATTTTAATACATTGCTGAATACCGACATGTTTAAAACCGAATTGGTGTCTAAAAACATGCAAATGAGGTGACTTATGAAGTTTTGGACTGTAAATAAGTTGTATATGTAACAATATAACTTGTGTGGTGATAAAAAACGAGGCTCTAATTGTTACGTCCTTAATAATGTTGCTCTGGGACTTGCATGTTTTAAAGAACATACAAATGGACAATCCAGTAATTCTACACTGGCTCAAATGTATTTATTTATTTTCTTTAGGTTCATGCCTTCATTTCTGAGGCTGGGCTCCTGGAACGTGGTGATGTTCGTCACGTATGAGCAGCTGAAACGTGCCATGATGGCAGCTCGTCAGAACTATGCTGCTCCTCCTCTTTAGGTCTGGCTGTTGCCGTTCAGATGCTCGACCGAACACCCCCCCCCCCCAACTATGCTGCCCCCTTTTTAATCCCAACTACACCTGTTCTGTGCTTTACTAGCTTTCTTTACATTTAAGCAAATCCCAGGATGGAAACTTGAAGCTTTTCCTCATCTGTTAAACTTGTTTTAAGCCTGTTAATAAAGATTTTACAATAAAGCTACATTTTTATGACTTTAAATCTAAAATTTGTGTTTATATTTGAATATTAAAAGCATGGATTTGATGCAGAAGTATAACTCAGCTGTTTGTGTACAGTACATGGTGTAAATCACATGGAGAGCGCTTGCTTGATGATCTGCTTTCTCTCTGGGGAGAGTTTCTCTGGGTAGTGAGTATTAAACTGGATTATTAGATCCCCTTTAGCAGACGGCTTGCTGGGTAACGGCATTCCCTCACCGCTCACCACCTTTCTGTACTGTGGACTACAGATCAAGCGGGTTACAAGGCATGATCAGACATTTTTATACTATTTACATTATAACAGTTTTGTCTCAGTTTTCTTGCACTTTACAGAGCAAATTAAGAGACTAAAGTTCCTAGGCTGCACAAATCAGTGCCCGTCTTGTGCTACCCATCGACCGAACACCCTCAGATCTCTGAGGTACACGTCTGGTGAGAACAGTAACCCTGTTACTTCTGAAACGAGGTTGACCGTGTGTGTGTACTGATGTTAATATAGGTGAGATTTGGATACACAACTGTGCTGCTGAAGTTTATGTAAAGAAAAGCAGCACAACTCCAAACTGCTACACAATGGAAGTTCTTTCCAGGTACTTACTGTACAATATCATTGATGGGGATGTTGAGAAGTCTTCCATCCAGTGTCTCTACATCAACTGAGAAGCCGGTCAATGCCTGTAAAACACCAAGATGATCCTCAAACCATCACTTCATTACCTGGGTTTGAATCTGGGACTTTTATAAACACTGATCTGTCTCACCTTCTCTAATGAGATTGTTTCAGTGTAAATTAAATCATTATTTAAGCGGGTGAAGTGAGGATGAGGTTTCTGTCGAACAATGAAAATAATGTCTGATGGGATGCAGTTTGGTCCCTGAGAGGAAAATATAATGACGGTTGTTAGTAACTATATTTTAATATCCTTGTGTATGATATCTAGATCCTGTTACACACCTGATCTCCCTCTCGGGGGAACGTAATCCGTGTTCCATCATTCCAACCGGGTTTTACTGTAATAGTTAAAATCTTGTCCTTGATGCTGGACGTGGTGCCGTCGTCATTCATGATCTAAAGAAACACACCACTGTTCTTATTGGGACTGGGAACTGTTACCAGCACTAAATCCTTTTAAAGGTCACGGTGGACAAATACACTAAACACCTGAACAGGTTGCCAGTCTGTTGCAGTATACAGACACACACACACACATGAGCACACAGAACAATTTCAGTATCTCCAATTAACCAGACTGCAACTGTTTCTGGACTGTGGGCTGAAATCGGAGTACCCTGAGGAAACCCACACAGACACGAGGAGAACATGCCAATTCCACAGAGAAAGTCCCATATCCTTTTATCTAAGATTTGAACCCGGGACATCTTGCTGTGAGCACGTACTCGTCTGGAGATCTTCATCTTTTTGCTGCAGCCGAAGAAAAGATCTTCTAAAGCTAGATGCAGGTCGCGCTCGATGGGTGGATCTTGTGTTTTTATTCCTCGTCCACGGAGGCCTCCGAGACTCACGTCCACCTCGCTGTTGTCTGTGGTGTAGAAATCTGAGACAACAGCGAAGCATCCCACACATCAACATAAAAATACATCAATAAACAGGTTTAAGAAATAAAAACGTACCTGCAAAAGGATTATTTCCTCCAAAAACGTGTCGGAAGATGTTCTCAGGGTTTCCATGGTAAACGTACCTTGACGACCAGGCTCCACTCGACACTGATTCTTGTGGGATTCCACCTTTCAGTCCTTCTTCTCCAAATTTATCATAAGTGGCTTTTTTCCGAACTGCAGTAATAAATTTTATTAATAATAAGAAGTGTTTTGTAACTCAAACTTTTAGAAATGTTCATGTAGCTTCTGATAGAATCGTGTCAGAATCCAGATATAAATATATATAAATATAAATATGTGTGTGTGTATATATACTTAACACTTACGATCACTGAGGACATCATAAGCTTCAGCGATCTGATTAAATGTCTCAGCTGCTTCTGGTTGGTTGTTATTATGAGGATGATATTTCATCGCTAGTCGACGATATCTGTTATCAAAAAAATAATTGTTACCCCCCCCCCAAAAAAAAACAACGACAACAATAAATATCCCCAAATAGCAAACATTTCATTATTTACATTAAGTGAAGAACCATGACATTTACACTCGATGTAATGGACTCATGTACTAAAGTTTGGGACTATTGGAAGGAAATAAAACTAAAATAATTATATAGAATTTATTATTAGAATTGATCTTTTTACACACAGAAGAATTTGTTTCCTCCACGTTGAGCTGATCTGTGCAGTGAAACACACGTTTATACACATTAGTGATCACACACTAGGGGGCAGTAGTGAGCACACATGGTCAGAGCTCAAGGGTGCTCCCCACCCCCTCTCCAGGTGCTCTCCGGGTGACGTGGCTAGTGCTGCTCACTGCTGTGACCATGCGTGCTCACTACTGCCCCCTAGTGTGTGTTTTACTGCACAGATCAGGTTTAATGTGAAGGTTTCCTTTAATTCCTCCGTGTAAAAGTACAAACAGCGTCTCAGTTCTGATCAGTAGTTCCGTTTTTAACCACCAGGACACGTTGGTCCGTGTATTTAATTCCATTCTAGAACTTTCCTCTGCAGGTTCTGGTTAAAGTGCTGTTTCTCCTGTTAAAACACACTAACAGTGTAATTATAAAATCTACTTTACTGAAGTAAACACAACAACTTTATTACAGTAACAAAATAATAAGGTACAAAATAAAGTAAAATAAAGTACAAAATAATAATTCAAATGTTTCTTACGACGTTTTAATATCAGCGTCAGTTGCATCTTGATTGAGCTCCAACACACAATAATAATCTTTACCCATTATTATTAGTATTATTGTTATTATTAGTTAAATTAATGTTTTAAACTCGGTGAAACGATCCTGACCAACAGCAGTTAGCAGAGCGTTTCTAGGTTGCTATGGTGACACCGCTGTGGTTTCTGGGTAATGTAGTTACGGCTAATGTTGCTAATGTTTCCGCTACAGCTACAAACTGTTTGTTTAAAGTTCTTTTTTTCTCCAAAACCGTAATTAAAGAGTTCAGAACTTTTATTCTTCAGGGAATTTAATGTGATTATTTATGGAGAATTTAACGTCATATTTTACACTCTCAGTTAAATTCAGGATCGTCTCACACACACACACACACACACACACACACACACACACACACACACACACACACACACACACACACACACAC
>JAOTRQ010076163.1:0-11936 GCA_028565875.1 Hoplisoma paleatum
GCTGTACTGTCCCTTTGCTGTTGCAACAAGTCAAATTTCCCCACTGTGGGACTAATAAAGGATTATCTTATCTTATCACAGCTGCCTCCAATCAATCATCATTTTCAATTCCTAATTCAACGATTAAGATTTGTGCCACACTAATTATGCCCATATAATGTATTTAAAGAGTTGGACATATTGCTTTACATCTTACCATTCAACATCCTCACTGTGCATTCAAACCTCTTTATGGATCTCCAGATCTTCTCCAATGAAGGAGAGTTTCAGAATCGTTTTGGAGTTCGAGGCCGGTCGCCGGGTCAGCTGCAGCGGCCCACTGGTGTTGCTGTGCATCCCAATGGTGACATCATCATTGCTGACTATGACAACAAATGGGTTAGCATCTTCTCCAGTGATGGCAAATACAAGGTAGATGCTTTTAGCGATTATATTAATTTATACACCCGCCCTATGACTGAATGGGCACAAATCTTTAAAGCTATCACAGACGTACTACTAAGAGGACCGACCATTGTACCTTTATGTAATGAATGTATGAGCTCTGTGATATGAGGGGGCAAACACACACACACTCTGCTGTTGGACCCTTGAGCAAGGCCTTTAACCCTTAGTTGCTCAGAGTGTATATTGTAATGTAAATTGCTTTGTAAATTGAAAATTGGATAAAAGAGTCTGCTAAATACTGTATGTACAAGTGTTTCTGGAGAGAGCGGTGCACATAACCACAAGCTATATGAGCAAGATGAAGCTTTATTCCTAACACTAATTGAAGTGTTTATATCTGTTATTCTATTTATGACATTTTCCTTCTTTTATTCGGCTGTTGCCATTAGGAGTCGCCACACCAGACCTACATTATTGATTTGGTGTAGTTTTACAGTGGCATCCCTTTCACATCTTCCGCATCCTAGCGGCCAACCCAGAAGCAAATGTCTTTACCAGTCGTTAGGATTTATTTGACTTTTCTCACATGACAGAGATTAAATCTGGTTACACAAAGTTTACACAATCACAGTCATCAATTAAATCTTTCATCTTGTAAAATATTTAAAAATCAAAAGTGTTACGTAAATAGCGTTCAGCAGTCAAAGTGTGGCTAAAATACCAGAGGTCCGTTAAATACTTGAGATCTCAACATACATGGAATGCATTTACATTTTAAGCATTTATCAGAAGGATTTTTGTCCTAAGCGATAATTACAATAGACCACCTTTTTAAGCAATCGAGGGTAAAGGCCTTTCTTAAAGACACAACTTGGGAAACTTGGTAGTAGTGGGGGTTGAACTGGCAACTATCAGATCTCTAGCCCAGTACCTTAACTATTAAAGCATCGCTGCCATCACATTTGGCCATCTGTATTTTGAAACCATGTTGTTTTGTCCTATTCTGTAGGCTAAACTGGGCTCTGGAAGGCTGATGGGTCCAAAAGGGGTTTCGGTGGATCAGAATGGTCATGTGATAGTTGTAGACAATAAGGCTTGCATGGTGTTCATCTTCCAGCCCAGTGGAAAACTTGTGACCAAGTTTGGCAGCAGGGGCATCGGTGATAAGCAGTTTGCAGGTACACACAAACACACTATAGCCACAAGAGAATAGACATAATAATACAATGCCAATACTTTGATACTATTGTTTCTAACTACCATACTCGTGAAACCATGTATTTATTAACCTCATTGTGTCAACAGTGAAACAGCCTGTTGTGGGTAGTACTAGACAATAGAAAGGTTGTTTTTCTATTTATTTATTACCTTTTGGAATGTAAGGTAGGACTAAGAGTATACAGAATCTGAAAGACGGTAATTGTATTAGTCTGAGATACCAGTGTCCAGTGATCTTTCAGATGATTAGCTTTACCAATAGAAGAAGAAGTCCTATAGAATCACAAGAATCACAATTCAGCAAAACTGAATGTTTTAATATTTAGATTTGATATTATGCTATTAATATGTGTGATTAGGCAAGCTTAATGTAAAGTTGAACCACCTTGGTCTTTATTTTTGGTATAAGTGTTGTTATATTGTCTTTTAGGTCCCCACTTTGCAGCGGTCAACAACAACAATGAAATTATTGTAACTGATTTTCACAATCACTCAGTAAAGGTAAGAAAATGTTTGATCACTGTTTTATGTACACATTTGTCTAATAATTAGCACCATTTACATTGACAGCATCCAGTAGATGATTTTATTCGATTTTATTATGGCAAATCTTCATTTTCAGACATATACATTCCAGGTAACTAAAGTATAGGAAATTTACTTTATGCACCAGCTGTGAAAACCTGAACCAGCAATTAAAAAAAATCTAACAAACATAGTATTTGTGTGTTTAGAGCCAGAAAATGTGTTTTAGTGTCAGGGGAGGATAAAAAGGTCTAATTTAGAGTGCAACATTTGTAAAGTTATGACATTTGATTCACACAAGTATTAGTATAGAGATCATATTTAATAGAGTTTGAAGATTTTTAGTAAATGGGTGCAGCCCCATAGTATGCCCATGGTTAGAAACAGAAGTACTTTTAGGGTGCTCAGATGAGAGTGTGCTAACCCACTGCTGCTCTGGCCCAGTTTGAATCATAGTGATGCTGTTTGGTGGAAAAGTGGCCAAAGCAGAGGCACCCAAGTCTGAATAAAACATAAAATAGGATGCAATAGAAATGTAGCAGATTCAGTTTTAAGCATTACTACCATTCCAAAAGCACAAAGAAGCCAATGGATTTCTTTCATTCTACATATTTTCCTATTTGCATCATTCCTCACTTTTTGTTAATGCTTTACTAATTCACAGGTGTTCAGCGCTGAAGGGGAGTTCCTGCTAAAGTTTGGCTCCAACGGTGAAGGAAATGGCCAGTTCAATGCTCCGACAGGAGTTGCTGTGGATGTTAATGGTAACATCATTGTTGCTGACTGGGGAAACAGTCGAATACAGGTACTGAAACCAGATGACACATCAACACCATGCAACTCTTTTTTACATTTGTAGTTCAGCTGATTCGACTTACAGAATTGTTATAATTATTATAATGATTAATTATATAATTTTATAAAGAACACAAAAAGTGCAGAATGATTAAGATTCTTTTTGGGCCATTTACCATTGTTACCATCTTTTTTTTTAATTTGCAGGTATTTGATGGCAACGGTTCCTTTCTGTCCTACATCAACACGGCAGCTGATCCTCTGTATGGGCCGCAGGGTCTTGCCCTGACCTCGGATGGCCACGTGGTCGTTGCTGACTCTGGTAATCACTGTTTCAAGGTGTATCGATACCTTCAGTGATCATAAACCTCATGGATGGCTCTTACACTTCATGCGATATTTCCAACTCCTGAATAACCACTTCCTACATACCAGAATGTGCAAATGAATGTGGCTTTAATGCAAAACGTTTTAATATTGTGAGTGCAATCAGATTGTTGGAATGGTGGAGCCTTGGATCATTGCGGCGTGGTCATATTAAAATTGCAAGTTTATAGAATGGATGCATGAACTGATTCAAATCCATATAGGTTCTACGTTTCTAAACCGAAACTGACATAAATGGTGAAATTGGTACACAACCATGATGTCATTGTTTCAAGTCTTATTGGAGTCAAGTCTTATTATTGCTACACTGTAAAGTGACATCAGATCCCTTTCATATTTTTAGCAGGTTCAGATTTAATGTGTATACGGTCCCCTTGCCTCAAAATCTGTACACCAGCGGCAAATCCTATTTGAATCTTGTACATCTGTTTTGTAGGAATATGGGAAGACTATTCACAAGACATTGTGCCTATTTATCATCCCAAATAGTCCAGGTCAGGGCTCTGTCCAGACCCACTGAAATTAAAACACCAGGATCTCTGTAGATCACTATACAAGCTAACTGTTGCTACAAGGTTGTAAGCATATAATGTTCATTCTATAACGTTGTATTCATACAAATGAACATCTGAACTCAATAGAAAGAAGCCCAGCGAGGGTAATCAACCTGTATGGAGTATTGTATTACAGCTAAAATATTTAGACCAAAGCTAAGATAGGGCCCAACAGTGGCAACTTGGTGGTAGTGGGGCTTGAACGATCGACTTTTTGATCTCTAGCCCTGTACCATAATCACTAAGCTAAAACTGCCCAACAAATTAAACATCTTGTGTTACTCATAGAATTGAGCAGAAAGAAATCCCATATAGCTCAACTAGTGGGTGCTGGGTGGGTAATGGAGATCAGTCATTCGTAATGTGACCACGCCTTAAACTGTCAGCACTGTAGATTGTCTAGAAATTTTTCATCAATCTCAGCATCACCACCCGTCTGGTCAGACACCATGACATGAAACTGTGTTGTCAATGCACCTTTAATTAGTGGACGAGGTACACAGAGGGCAAAGCCTAATCCTCTATACGTTAGAAAGAGTATATCTTATGATTAGAGATTTGAAACGCATGTGTTTTGGGGTCAGAGCATGAAAAGCAATTGCCCCAGCTTTCACTTGCTGTGCATGTGATGAACACGTCATTTAATCACAGTTCTTCTGCTCATCATCAACATCCAAGATTTTGCCATCTAAGGTGTCAAAGACTATCCACTCCGTTTTCTGAGCATCATCATATTACTGGTGACTGTAACCCACAAATCTTAACAGTCCTGTCAGTCATGCAATGAATTTAATGCCATTACTGTAACAAGTGGCAGATCAGATGGAAAGGTTAAAGTGGTGAAATGTACAGAACGTCAACTCATACAATATGAGTTGGCGTTTAAACTGTGGACGTATATGAGCCTTGAAATAGATCTATATAACTCTTGCTATGTTATGGAAGTATGCTAACAAATATTGGGCCTCTATTTTTTTTGACAATATTTTAAAGGGCAAATCTTTATATTTATGTATTTATATTGACTAATGTTCCAAAGCGGGGAGATGGGGGACTAACTTGTACCTCTCTGGCCTGTAGATGATTTACTGGATTAAAGCTATAGATGACAACGCCAGGTTTAATATTGTTTGCTCATGCAGTGCTTGACAAAACATTTTGGTATGAATATCATTTTCTGTAAACATGTTTTCAAAAACAGTGCTAAAACATAATCGACGGGTCTATTTGCTTGTGCATTATTTCATTGCAATAGCTGTTTGTGAAGAGCGAATTGAATTCTAATTGTTAAAATAGTTCCAGTTTAGATGTTTAATTGATTGTTCAAGCTTAACAGAGATTTAAAGTTTATTTAGATATTTAACACTTTATACTAGGTTCTAAAAATCCTGGATAGTCATTCTAATCTTTCTGAGTCGTCTTGTCTGCAAGATTTATTCTGTGTAGTTTGTATTGGTTTGTGCGGGTTTCCTCCAGAGGTGCCGGGTTCCGAATACAATGCAGTCTGGCCAAATGAAGCTACTAGGTAGCTAAAACACCAGTAGCTTGGTGTAGAGTTGTGGGCTAATAAGTGGATAGATGTGGATTTGAATTCAAGCTCTGACCACAGCTTCAAAAAAATTGTTCAGTACATGTGGATGTCCAATGATGGACTGGCAGCCTGTACTGTGTGTTTTCGATTCTTTTGCCCAGTTATTGAGGCCCATTGAAAGCCTGACTAGCGTCGAGTGGGGACAAAACAAAATGTTATCAAAAGAATTTTTAAAAATAAAAAAATGTAAAGCATGGTGTTCATGGTGTTTTAGATCCTTTAATATTTTACCTTCTTTATTCCGCTCATTGGACTCACACTTAACCTACGTTAGGCAGATACACAGAACTGCTTGTACATTATCTGTCCAGTTTTGTACACTACCACTATTTTTACCACTATTTTGCCTTGATCCCGGTTACCACCGTGCATGTTTACCACTTTCACTCTCATCAGAATTTCACCCAGAAGTGGAAAAACTTTGACAGTTCTCAGAGTGGCATTATGGGGAAAATAATAACTCTTCAACTGAGATGTGATAAGGTGAAAGCTTGTTGGAATTGAAGATTTGAAGTATTTTAATTAGATTCTTTTGCCCCTTAGATAAATAAAATATTTCATGAAGACACTTTATTTATTGCTAGATCTTATATCTTCTTGCATCTCCAAACGACGAGTCTCTAGGTTTGAAACTTAAATATATATTTTATACCATAAACCATTAAATATTTTCATGTGCAAATAGTCAATGCATTTAGTTACTATAACAGACCTAACCCTCCCTTAAATGCGGTAACCCTGGTGTGATGTATGTCTATGTATGGATAGTTTATGGCTAGAAACATTATTTGGTAACGATTGAAGTGACCTTAGCTAGGACTGCCCACCATGCAGGGCACTTGTGCTGACTGCTGTCCCTTAGTGTGTGTTCACTATTGTGTGTTTCACTGCATGGATTGGTCAGTGATCTACACACCTTAAGAACACAGGTACAAAATCAGGTCGTGCTAATATTTAGCTCCATGTATATTGCAATTACATTTCTACGATAATGTAAGATATACAAAATAGAATACATTATAGCTGCATAAAATGTGCCAAATAACAGCTTGCTTTGTTATTTATACCACCCAAATCAGAAAATGTCAGGACAGCACTAATGAAAAACAGAATTTTATACCCTTTTTGTACCCGTTTCCAGTCGTTCCCGTTACACTTGTATGCTCTCCAGACTTCTCCAGATCCCCCCCAGGGTCCCCCAGCGGTGTTTTTACGGAGTAGGTTGAAGGACCTCATAATGCTCTGTGAAACTGTCTCTGTATCTACGAGACAATTTCACATCTACAATCAGACTAACACATGTTTTGGGATTGTGGGAGTAAACCCAAACAGACACGGGGAGCCCCTGGGACTTCTTGGTGTGAGGCGACAGTGCTAACCACTAAGCCACCATGCCGATCTCAACAACGTCGCCTCACAGTCTCAGGTTCGATTCCCGGTTAAGGCAATTTAAGCATTTTGTGTGGTTTGCATGTACTCCCCGGTTTCCTCCCACAGTCCAAATGCAGTCAGGTTAATTAGAGATACTGAAATTGCCATGTGTCTGTGTTTGTCTCTGTACCCTGCAACAGACTGGCAACCTGTTCAGGTGTTTAGTGCATTGACCCAATGTGTGTCCTACAATTACTCTAAATATGATTAAGTGCTGGTATAACTGGATGAGGATGGATATTTTTTTGTTTTGTCTGTTTGTTGAACACCTTTTACTTCGTGTTTTGGCATCGAGCATAAGAAACAAGTTTTTCATCATTTATTTTTATTATTGTTTCAACTGTATGAGGTTGTTGTTCGTTTCAAAAACCCCACATTGTCCATTACAGAATGATTAGGACTGGTCGTTTTCAGCAGCTATGCCTTTATAATGTGCACAGCAGGTGGCTTTACACTGTCTCGTCGGAAAATGCGTGAACGTCTTTGGAAAAATCCATATTAAGTAAAAATAGTTGTTAGTAATTGTAGTTGGAATAAAAAAATATAAGGAACATGATGGAGGGTGGCATGGCAGATAGGGGGATAGCATTGTCGCCTCAAAGCATCTCCAGAGAGACGACCGGGTTCTTTTCGTCCACTGTCCAGACAGACAGGATTTGCTTTATCTGAGGGAGGAAAAGATGGAACTCTGCTGTAACGGGAACTTCTGCTGGTTGTTTAAGAGGTCTGTGACACGGCTCAATATAAAACCTTCTTTTGCAGATGCTCATGCAAATGATTAGGCATATTTTCCCCTAATTTAGGACACGAGCTCTGAATCTGTCATATTTCTATAATCAAATGTCATCCACATGGTGGGTGGAATCAACTGTAAATCTGATACCAGTTTAAAAGTGTTTTTTGAAAAAAAAAATGATATGAACTATATGTGAACACTAACAAACCATTCTGAATTGGTCATTAATGACTTTTGATTGTATTTTTTTTGTTGTTGAATGTATTGCATTGATGGAAGAAGAAAAGGCTGACGGATGTTTCACTGTTTATATGAATCTTCATATTCAGTAAAACTTATTATTTTTAACTGATAATCTCACAAATGATTTAAAATAATCTCACTGCTTGTTTACAGTCTCAAACCAACGCTATGCTTGTTTGAACTTCAAATGCCAGTATCACTCTGTCATTACTTATCATCGTACTGAAGAAATTAAAACACCGACTAAAGAATTGTTTGTGCTTTTCTTGTGACAAATAATATGAAAGATTAATAAACAGTCGTGTTCGATAGATATTAAAGTCTAAAATAAGATTAAGCGCAGGTGAAACTAGATGGATGAATGGATGGATTTAATAGTACGACAACTTTGTTCTTTCCTCTTAGTTTGTAGGCTTTTATTGGCAATTGACCACTTAGAACAACAGCAAAACAACATTTCTGGCAAGAAAAAGTTTGATATAAACACTGGCGTGCAAAATAAATACTGAATTTTAAAAACAGCAGCATTTTGAACAATCATGATTTATTGTACATCTGTAATTAATAAACTGATTCTAATCTACCATGGTTGTTTCCAAATCCTCTAGTAATTAATAGCCAACATAATTCCTCGCTTGTGCTCATCAACAAAATGTGCTATCAGCTAATTATCATCCTTTTTAAAAATCTTGCAAAAATCATAGATCAAAATGTATAGATGGCCATTTCACACTGAAGAATTTTTTATTTAACCGAGGGTGCTCAGGACTAACGATGTTTATACTCATACCCAGTCTGGCTAACATGTTTAAGCATTCAAATTTTCCATGTCAAAACTTCTAAACAGTCTCCACTCTTTTGGGAAGGCTTTAAGAACGCAATGATGTTAAGCATGTTGGCCTAACTCCTACTCTACACATCGCCCATGTAAAACTAATACTAAAGAAATATTTTCAGAGCATCCTTCTGTACTGTAATTCTGATTTAAATGGCTGGAAGAAGCACCATAATCATCCTTATCCAACAGTTTCCTACCCACAGACTCTAAAGCACTCAGCCTTTCATCACAAACATCACATCACATGATCAGAGTGATGAAGAAAAACTAAAAACTTTAAAATATGAACTGTTATGAACAATTCATGACTATTCTCATATTATTAATTTATTCGTTTAAAACGAACTGACCAGAAATGAAAGGAGTGTTGAAAACAAAACTAAATGCAGCATTTCTGCATTTGGCTCCCAAAACACAAAACAGTAAATCTTAAATATGACTGGACATTCCACATGTAGGCTAATACAGCAGTCCCCAGCAGTGCTCCATAACCTGGTTTGAAATATGCAATATTTTTACAGTAAAACTATAGAACAGAAAATCAGTGTGAATAAATAGCTTTTGCTCCAACAAGATGATTTTAATTTTATACGGGTACTGAGGGCTGAACATTTAAACGCTCTCAAGCCAACCTCTGTGTATTCATATTGCCCAGTAATACATGCCCCTCTAACTGGTACCAGTCCATGACCCTGTGGTTGGGAATACTGTGTTAGTCGTTATAGCCCTACAGCACTTCATCAGTAAATGACGTCTAAAGGAGTAAAAATTAACCAGAATCAGAATAGCATGAACAAGCCCTCGAAGTAATGTCACTGGTTCAACAACAAAAAAGCAGCATAGTGCCAGACTCATGAGTGGTTATAAGCTACAACTTCTGTGTATAACTGCACCAAGTCTGAAAGTCCCACAAAAAGGCACAGATTTCGATGGGCAGAATTACAAGAACTAAAATAAATAAGCAGCTTTCGTTTGAACATGGCGTGTCTTCATGACCGGTTGCTACTCAATTAAATACATTGTTTGAAAATAAATAAATCTGAAATGAAATGCATGAGGCTTATGAGGTTTTTGCATCACTCGAGCCCCAACAAAAAATTAATCCCGTGCACGATACCAATTATGATTGGCTGCCAAGCCACCAGGTACCTCAGCCAATCCAACAGCTGACCGTACAGAACGTGTGTTCTCTCCCAGCTGGCGTTTCGATGTAAAGAAAACATCAAAGACAAACGATGACGAAAGAATACGACGTACACAACACTATGAAGCTAAAGGAATGTGAACACCTGACCATGCTCTATTGTTGGCCAGCGGAAAAGATACTAGACAAGGTCGCTGGATGAAGCCCCACCACTGCCACTTGGTTGAACAAATACTAAAAATGTAAATATATATTTGATTGGAATAAAAAAGGACTTGAAATAAATGTTTAACCAATGAGATTCATTGAATCCGCACCGCTACCAAGCTGACAATACCAATACAGTGCCTAAACTGAGAGGTCATGAACTATAGGCTGTATCCTTTATGGAGTAACATCGACTTCTTCAGCACAAAAGGTCACAACTAAAGCGTCCTTGAACAATGCACCGAACCCCTTACTACTCACTGCTGCCCTCTAGTGTGTGTGTGTAATTATGTGTGTAATTACTTTTGTGTGTTTTACTGCACAGAGTAGATTAAATGTGGAAAATTAAATCCTGTGTGTGTAAAAGAACAGTGATGGAAAAAATCTATAAATACAGAAAAAATACAATAAAGTTTATTTACATTATTAAAGAACTCCATTTGCTCCTCTGCATTTATGCACCATTTTTGTCATTTTCTTGTGAGAAAAGTTGTGCCGCATTGAATGCTGGGTTTGCCTTCATAACGAAGAAAGTATCGGATGTTCCCTCGTGCCCCACAGAATGTGTAAAATGATATATAATTAGTTTATATAGAAATATATACAGACATAAAGTGGTCAGTGACTTATAGAACGTGCATATTTGAAATAGAGAATAATTATAAACAGGTTTCACCCCTTAAGAATGAATCCGCCACATTTACCTTATCCATCAGTGAAACACATATACACACATTAGTGAACACACACTAGCCATGGCACCCGAGGAGCAGTTAGGGGTTCAGCACTGTAATTCTATAAAACCTTTTGGGGATGAACTGGAATACCAGTTTCCATTGTTCAACTTGCCAGTTTGATTCTGAAGGTCAACAAGTCATGATTAAATAAATTCTGTACTTTATTGAAATATTTATCTTTACTATGAGCAACTGACAATAATTATAAATGGGTGTCCACATGTTTTTTATTTTGAAGTGTGTATAACCTATTTAGTTTTTTCAGAAAGCTACATTTTTGTTTAAAGGATACGGGTTGTTCATCATTCTCTTCAGGTCAACCTTTTCATTACAATATGGGCACGTCTGCTTCTTTCCCACAATGCACCAGCCCCGGATACAGAATTCATGAAATCTGTTGAGAGATAAGACACATAAAACACGATACGGTTCGGGACACTGAGCTTTAGTAACTTTGTGTGTCGTAACTTCAACATTTCAATCCTACATGTGGTTACAGGAAAGCTGGTAGGTGTCCTCGATGATGCCTTCCTCATCCACATCAACAAAAGTCTTCTGACCACACACGGCGCAAATATCATGGCATAGATTCCGAGACGGCATCCCACCCATGTTGTAATACTGCAACCAACATAAAAGTTCAATCAGACAAGAATCGGTTGTGAAGATCAGAAATATTCAACCCCCTCATCTCAGAAGATATTATAGTGAAGTGGGTGAATGGATTTGTATAAGTGTTTATACAGAAGACCTGTAGTGTGTTGTAGGTAAAATGTGGGGTTCTGACTTTAGCAGAAAAGGAACTTAAAATCTCTGGAACGTTAGTGTTATATATCAGCAAATTCCCAGAAACCCTTAGTTTCAGTTCATTCCACAAGCCCCGTGGTTTCACCACCATAACCATTTCACTTTGTGATAGTATTTTAAAATAAAGAAAACAAGTGTGTACCCCAATAGTGCAGGCCATGTAGTCAGAGCAGATTTCAGCAAAGTCTCGTCCCATCACTCCATAATACAGGCCGTAGAACAGCATAATCACACCTACATCCATAGAGTCCTCTGCTTTTATCCTGAAGACACAAGCCAGTTAGAACATTCAGAAATTACAAAACAATGTACAGTCAATTATAAAGTAAAAAGCTA
>JAOTRQ010076174.1:0-34472 GCA_028565875.1 Hoplisoma paleatum
GAGGCCGTTCAAATTGACGAAACGCAAGTCCTTGCGAAATTCCATTGGTCCTTCGACTAATCGACCAATGGAATTTGGCCGACTAGTAATTTTTTCGGTCGACCAACGAATAATCGATTATTTGCGGACAGCCCTACAATTTTGTATCATAAATTTCTGCATGTGGAGGTAATAATAAGATAAAAATACATGAAACATATTTATTGACACTTAATTGTTCAATTGTTGTTTTTCCCCCCAAGACTGGTACCGGTACACGGCCCGGGGGTCGTAGACCACTGTGCTAGGCTACAAAAGCCTATAAAGTTTACAGTATCCCAAACAGAGCCCTGAAAACCAAACAGTTAAGGGGTTAATTGGAACATCAATTGTGAACCAGTGTTTACCTTACACACACTTCTTTGTAGATAAGATGCTCACAAATACATACAGTACTGGAGGCTGTTTTAGGGCCAGTTTCTAATCAAAGCCTATTGACTATGAATGGGATGTCCAGCAAACCCATGGTACTCTTGGCCAAGCAGAAACTGATCATTGAATCTAGAATAAACATTTTCTTGTCTCAGAATCTGGCACGTTCATTACACATGGCAAAGCTTGGAGGAAAAACACTTTGGAACACTGGGCTCTGCTGTTTCTTTCCTGTGTTTGTGTCAGTAATGCTTAAGGGAGAGCTAAAAAAGGAACTGTGATGATAACCAAGTAGATAGATCTTATCCAATCTTTCAGTTCAGTTCTGGCCTTGTTCAGTTCTAAATTCGTTTAGTTTTAGAGTGTCTATCCACAGACTTACGGTTTAGTTGTGTGACCGGAATAACCACCTACAATACAATGACATAATGGTGGCCTTTTGTATTCCCTTTATAATTCTGACAAGGAACTATGCTCAGGCTTTAACTCAGGCTTTCTATAGAAGTTCAACGATCAGGCATAACATTACGATTACCTTCCTAATATTGTGTTGGTTTCCCTTTACTTGCCCCAAACTAAAGAAACTGTGTGTTCTGACACTATATTTTTATAAGAACCAAAATTAACTTCAAACATTTGTGGTTCTGTAGCTCAGCTGGTGGATCAGACCACACGACCCAACCCTTATTCCCCACGTGCCTCAAAGAGCCTTGACCACCCTTAATTCTGTGGCCTGTTTACCATGGTTCCTTCCTTGGACTACTTTTGATAGATATTGGCCAATGCAGAGATGCTCTGACACAGTAATCGCACCATCCCTCTCTGGCCCTTGTCAAACTCCCATTTTCCTGCTTCTAACATCTTCCCGAATAAAATGTTACTTGGTGAAGATATATTATATGAGTGAACATGTGCCGTGATGGAGAGATAATCAATGATTTTTACTTCCCTTTTTAATGGTCATAATGTTATACCTGGTCAATAAATATAAACGTTTCTTTTTTTTGTTTAAAGTTTGTGATGGTTATGTTTTTTTCTCGCTATCTCAGACATTCCTAGAAAGAAAAAAAGATCAGCTTCTTAGACTTTCACTTTGCTCCTAGCATAGTTTGGTAGAAAAGAACGTTTTATTTATGACGTTAAGAAAAAAGACAGCCAGGGAGTTTTTTTTAATAAGTTTGTCTGGATATAAATCTGTTAGCATTGTCTGGCCAACATCTCAACCCTTCATGTCAGGATTAGCCAGTATGTCAGCATCCAGTGAGCCAACACTGGCACAGAAAATGTGTTTTAGAGAATTAGATCATGTGAAATGCTGCTGTGGGGAAATGATGTGGTATATGTGGTGGGTCTTACTTTCATTTTTGGTAAAGCCTTATTATGTACAGACCCCTGACTGATTATTCTTTCTCTCACATAACCTGCAGAGGTATCTTTTGGAATTTATCTCTTGGCTGACATTACAGATCATGTGTGTTACAGAAATACAAAAACAAGAGAGTCTTGCTTTTACTTTCAGTTTAAGGTTATTTTCAACGACGCAACAGCCTTGCGGTTGACATGACCCAGTCCCCTTAGACAGAGCCCTTGTGCGCCACCCAATGTGCACAGCCAAAATGTTCTAACTATGCACTGAAACAAAGCGGAACACAAAAAGTATCGACAGAGACTACAAGGGGGAGCACTATGGACATCAAAAATTTTGTAACAATGCATATGGCAAAGATCTTTACGATGTTTCATTTATGATCCAGTTCAAAAGCATTCATTGTTCAATATAGATCAGCAAAAAATTACAACGACATTTTTTGTTTGGTGGGTAAACACAAACACGACAGAACCCTCAGAAACTCACCGCCTTCTAGCATAGTGGCATCGGCCTTAACATTTTTCCATATGTCACCAAAAGTCACCTTTTGTGGTGGCCTCATGTGGAGTAATGAGATTTTCCTCTGGACACCAGCGTTGAGTCGACATGATTGGTAAGTTAGGTTGAACGTGGGAGTAGTTACCTCACTCCATAAATACACATCAACTATGAAACTGCGAAAGCTGTCGGATCTCTCACCAGGGATGAAAGGAAATAACAACAACAACCTTTTGTGGCCCTCATAACATTTGTGTGTTTGTGGGAAATTCTGGCCAATTAGTGAAACTGAAGGCCTTTGGTCGTGTCTGAAGGAGGGGAGGTTATTTGGAGTTCACTTTCTTGTTTACAAGAAGGTTCAATAGAGTAACTCTTTCTTGTTTACACTTCGTTTGGCATGACTGTCATCAGCTGCTGATTCTGATTTGGTATAAATGAAGTAGTCTGAGATATTAACTTAAGTGTTGGAGTGAGCTCATGCTAGTCATGCTAGTACAACTTGTGTATTTGAAATAAACAAACTGGGAGATAATTATACGACAAAATAGTTACTCTGCTACTTGTTGGCTGGGCATCTCATAGCAGACCTATTTAGACACAACTTCAATGTGGGCCAGTGGTAGCCTAGTAGTAGTAATCCAAAGGACATCGGTTACAACATTACTGATGCTAGATGGCGCCCTTGAGCAAGGACCTTAAATTTCAATTGTATACTGTAATGAAAGTCGCTTTGGATAAAATTGTCTGCTAAATGCTGAAAAATGTCAACTACTTCAAGGTTTTGAAACTAAATGACTATAGAATACGTTATCTAGGTGAAACTACATGATTCTATAGAAAAAGTCTATAGAAAATAAGATGTGACGCAGCTCCACAGCTGTTGTATTACTAGGGTGCATCATTCCTCTTTCACATGTTTAATTGCAGCGTATAAATATTGTCTGCCGTTGTGCAAACCCAATTCAAGTTATTGCTGCTTTCTGATTCAACAGCTGAACATTTAACCATGACTAGCAAAAGTCTACATGCAGTATCTGTGTTTTTGTTCTTTATTTATCTTGCTGTCACTGTGTCAGACACCCAGTTTAAAAATAACAAGCATGATAGTCATGCTTTCATTTGAGTTGTCACATACTAATAACTTCTTCATATTTATTACAGTTTCACTTTAGCTGTGCCACTTCCTGTTATTTTAATTCTGTTTTATTTGGATGGTAGGGGGTTGTCAGAGTTGACTGTCATCAGCATAGTGGAAAGGTTTAGAGACACTGAATCATTTTATGTGTACTTGTCTGTCACGCATTAAACATGTTCACAGAAAAAACCCAGGTTCCAAGTGCTACCCACTCATGTTGCCGATTAAATATTACCATGTCTTAACTGCCATAGCCTAGTGGTTAGGGTAGAGGGGTAATAATATTAAGGACACCTGTTAAAAACCTCACAGATGCCAGGTTACTGCTTTTGGACCCTTGAGCAAGGCGCTTTACCCTCTATTGCTCAGACTGTTTACACTGTAACTGTTTGAATAGTTCTTTTTTCTGGAAGCATTTCATTGCAGTAATGCATTTCGGTAGCTCAGGGATTAGGGCTCTGGCATAGTTATTGATTTGAATCCCAGCCCTACCTGGTAAACGCTCTATCCCAAACTCCCCAGGTTGATGCAAAATGAATTTTGAACCCTTTGACAAAACAGACTGGGATATTAATTTTTTTTCTGGAATGGACAGTAAATACGACAGTAAGTGAACATTTTAAAGAACATATTCAAGACATGTGACCTGATGTGAATGATATTATTGAGCAAATCGAATGTTACCTTTCATTCTTGTATCTAGGGACAACAAGTGGATTCATTTATAAATAAGTTTAATTTTCACTTATGCTTTCATGACGCATCAGATCTTGTGATATTGTGTCATTAAAAACTCTCCCCAGATGCCACTTTGTTCAGTGTCCACAGTTTCAGTTTCCTTTATGCTTATAATGTACAAAGAACCCTTCCTAACTCTTCCTTTTTTCCCAGAATGACAGCCTAAAATTCCTGGTACTTCCCATATTTTCCCCATATTACATATTTTTTGACCTTGATGCTTCAAAGAATAGATGTTCAACCTTAGTAATGATGGCACGAAATGACGTGTTTGTCGCCTCACATAGTTCCTGTAAACGTAACACAGTTTTGTAGGTGGCATGATGTGGCTGTCAGATTGTACACAATTAAACAGAATCTATTTGAGTCAGTGCAGCCCAGTGTGACTAGGGATGACTGATCGGTGAACAAAATGTAACCCGTTTTCAACTTTGACACTTTGATTCCAATTCGGATTACTGGTTTCACTGTGACATCACTATTTACATCACTATGTCAATTACTTGTTGTACTGTACACGGGATTTCTCTTAGTTCACTACTTACCAAGCATAATATTCTAACCACTCATGGGTTAAGTGAAAAATGCTGATTATCTCATTATCACTGCATTATATATTATGCAACAACTATACATTGTATTCTAAATGTAGTGATTTAAAAGCAGTTTTGAAAACAGGCAAACATAAGTATTTTGGCATTCGACAGGTCATGACCGAAGTGGCTTCGAGCAAGGCACCAAATGCCTAACTGCTCCCAAAGTTGTCATAGTTATGGTTGCCCACCCTGCCGGGCTGACAACTGTCCCACATGTGTTTAAATGTGTGTTTGTCTGTGCATGTTGGGTTCAATGCAGAGGAATAATTCTGCTGGTGAAAAAAAGATCAAGTAAATGAATGAACTTGTATGAACACTACATTTCCATTTCCAGTCACTTAAATGATATCCAGATATTTAACATGCTAGATATTTCTCTTCAGTCGGCAAGTCTTTCAGATCGTGTCGCTGAACAGTTTTAATTGCCAGTTTTGATTGCCAGAATTGCCTCACAGCTTGCAAATATAGCGGTAACCCATGGTTACCCATGGATGACTTAAAATTAGGTCAAGCTGTCAAACGTTGTATGAACTAAACACTGCTTGCTTTGTATTCACACTACGTATAAGAGCACGAGATGAATTCAGTCCAGTCAAACAGTGAAAGTGAAAGTCTATTTTTACAACAGGTGAAGTGCAATAAAACTCTTTGTCTTTAATTGCTTGTCTAAAAAGAACAATTGTGATTTTAATATGGAGTGACAAAGTAAGATTATCATTTTAGCCATCGGCGTACAACTTTAGTAGCTGAATACTTTGTTTTGTATGTAGCCATAAATAGAATAACTGTGTCCTTCCACTAGTAAACACAGTCGTGTCTTGTGTAACTCGGCAGAGATTTTGACTTGACAATCAATACTTTCTATCCATGGGACAGTGGGCTGGCTAAAGTGCCATACAGTGCACGCATGAATGGGTCTGAATAATAACAATAATGCATTTAGGACAAGCGAAATGTAGACTAGTACATAGCTACAGTCTAATATATCAAAGACCTCCAGAGAATATTTAACCCTGTTTGTTTTTGATTGCTTCTTTTTATTACCAATAGATCCAATTTCTCACTGCGTACAGCTGATCAGTGCTGTGCAGTCGTGTTCAGGGTGGAATTTCTTCCATGTGGGGAGAACGGGGTGTGTTACTGAAGATTTATGTTTATGAGAACTAGTTGTTACTTAGCTCAAATCACTCCTCTAATTTACCAAACTTGCCCTTTAATTCCAGTAAAATACAGCTCCACTCTGGGCGCTGAGGAGAGGGGAATCATCCCAACAAACTACAAAAGGAAAATAAAAAATATTACATTTTACAGCAACAAAAGTGTCATCGATACATCGATCGAAATAAAAGTGTGGTTACACTAGCGTGTCTCAAAAGATCTTAATAAAGTGTTTTTCATACCATAACGTTGTTTGTACACCTAACAATCTCATTTTCAACAGGAAAGACTTAAGATTTACTTAAGTAAAGTATTCAAAATGGAATTTTTACAACCTGGTAATGTTTTTTTTTTAATTTCAGAGTCATCAACATGGGAAAAGGTTGCATTACAGCCACAAAGTATTTTCTGTTTCTCTTCAACATCCTCTTCTTTGTAAGTTTCCTTCATTTTTTGTTCATTAAATACATTTAGTTGAACAAATAGTCTAGTATAGTCTTGTTATTCGGGGTATCTAATAATTAAATGCATTAATATATTCTTGTATTTTCTCACCAACAGTGAAATGTAAAAATAAGTACAGAGCTTAAACTGTTAAATGACACACAAGTGACACGACCATTTTAGTATAATTTCAGTAGTGAGATCAGTTCATGATCTAAACATGAGCTGGACTGGATAACTCCTGTACAGTCTTGTACACTTTGCCCTACAGAAAGAGCAAAACTTTATTTTCAATTCCCTAACATGGTGTTATCAACAAAACAGCCTGATAACTGTGATTAACTGATGATGCTATATTGACACATTTTTGTGTGTCAATGTGAGCAACAGTAGTTCAGACCACATGTGCATCAGTGATTCGTCTATGACCCCGTCACCAGTTTACCACTGTTCCTGTTTTCCTCCTTATAGATACTGACTACAGAAAGAGAGGGGAGAGAGAGAGAGAGCTTTCTATCACTTAATGTTTCAGATTTTAAATTACAGTTCACCACTTTGAGAACCACTTTGTCATCATTGGCTTTGCCCTCACACTTGGAAAAAGAAAACACTTCTAGTAGACTTACGCCCTCCAAATCACAGACCATGATCAGAAGCTCCAAACAATTTTACAGAAGCTGCACATTATCCCTAGAACACATGTTTTAATCTAAACTGGGTCATGAAGCTATGAAAAGCTCTGGTATGCATAGGGTTAAGCTGCACCGGGAATGAAATGATAGAGCAGCGAACAGCCGAATTGCAGTCTTTATTGCGAGGCGAAATTGGATGTCTGGCACCAGTGATTTGGAATAAGATCCTGTACTTTTCATGGTTTGGTCATTTTCATCAGTCGTTAACTTTATCACTAAATGTGTCTCTTAGGGTGTCATGCTTTAAAAATGTTACTTGTTGTGCACCGATCCAGATCCACTTAGTTTAACCGACTCTGGCAAAATAGCAGATGTTTAAATAGCCAGAACATTATATAACTGAGGGATGATTGTGTTTCTGAACCAGCACCAGAGTGTAAAGCCTGCTGTTGAGATGAACTATGAACCAGACCTTGACTGGAAGGATTAATGGGGTGCATTTAGGGCAAGCTAGGATGTTCTTTAACGGAGGCCACATCCGCTGCAACATCCTCCTCCCTCTGCTGCCACGCAGACCCATGACCCAATCAGTCCCAGATGTGTGCAGGGAAAAAGTGCTCCTCAGAGCCTATGTTTAGAGCCTGGAGACCAGCACACGTCTAACACGTACCTACAGTCTAACATACGTTTTTTTTCCCCTTTTTTTGGCGAACGTAAATGCAAGGAGACATTTCTGCTTCCTTTAACATGTAATGTTATTTCACAATTCAATCACACAAAGCTCCTTTTTAGGTAATCTGGGGTGAACAAGTCAAAGCTTGTAAATAATCAAGTCAAACCTTGCTCGGGTCCATTTCTCCTCATTTGCAATTAATTCTGTGCTGTTTGTGTCTTTTCTCTGCAGATCTTTGGAGGACTGATTATGGGCTTTGGACTCTGGATGATCCTGGACAGTCAGAGTTTCATTACAGTCTTACGTGAGTCTGTCTATAATATAAAAGCCTCCCTTTCCCCCAAAGCTATGATTCATGTAGGATTCATCTAGTGGGATATTTGAACATGTATTGTCTTGTAAAGGATCTTATTGCCTGAACAAGCTCATCACTAAAATATTTGATCCTGATTAGTCATAACATTAGGACCACCTTCTTAATATTGTTTTTGTTTTGCTGCTAAAACATCCCTCCAAGTGTCATGCATGGTGTATTCTGCTATCTTTCTATCAGATACTGCATTAATTTCAGTATTTTCATACAAATATACCAGTTCTGGCCTTTGTCACTTGCTGCTTAATAAATCCCATACGCTAACAAGTGTCATCATGGAAATAATCATCATGGAGTTTTTATCTTCACCTCTTAGTGGTCATAATGTTATGCCTGGCTGGTGTATGGCTACAGAAGCTGTTAAGAAAGAAAATACAGATACCCAGTACTGTGAGATTAATATTATTATTATTAGGTTTGATTTTAGGATCAGTGATTAGCCTCACAGCATGAAGTCCTGAATTTGATTCCTGGGTAAAGGACAATTAGCATCTTATAAATAAGAATCTGGGGCAACATGAGACTAATACCAAAATTACAATCAATCACAACATCTGTAGTTTAAACTAAAAGAAGTAAAGATCAATGCAAAACGCTTGCCCATGGTGCAACCGAATAAACGAATGTCACCTGATTACAATTTAACTCTGTATCGTTCTGCTAATGCCAGGTTTAGGCAATATGACTTTTGGCATTCAGCCCGGTCATTGTGGATATTTTAAATTGCTGTGGTTTTCACACTGTACAACTGAGTTGGCATGATGGTCAGTAAGATCATCTTGAATTTGGGGCAGTCTGGGTCCTTTTAGTGTGGAGTTTGTTGTCTAGATGGGCTTATTTCATGTGCTTTGGTTTCCTGCCACAGTCCAACCAGATGAATTGAGAGATAGTAGATTGCTAATGACTGTATTTGATATAATCTTGCAAGTGGATAAACCTTGTGTAATGAGTAACAGAAGAGTGTCAAACTCAACGTTAAAATCCCAATAAAGTGATTAAAGTCTTTCGCACTGCACGATTGGTCTGTTTCCCCAAATTACACAATGAAACTAACTGTTGTGATGAGGGGCTTAACCACATCGGAAAATGCATGTGCAGCTTGAAAGCAAAGAGGATAAAGAAATGAAACCGAGTGGTTTTGGCAATATGATCAGCAAGGATTGTCTTTTGTAGTAAATTGAAGGTTAAACATTTTATGTGATGCAAAGTTGTTTTATGTTATACATTTTGGTAAACTTAAGTATATGCTGATGCGTTTTGATATCTATATATTGGGTTTTCAAAATCTGTATTTATTTTTTCTCATTAGCTGTAGGTCGACACTTCACTCACTGTCAGTCACCAACTGATTCAGATATCTAGCACACTTTATATATTTTTAGTGATGGCCAGTCAGGGAAAAATAGTATAGTATACTAGATATCTTTTTTATATTCATCTTCAAGTCGAATTCCTTAGAATAATTTATTTGCCTAGATATCTGTTTGGGTCACAAAGCTCCTTGAAGATTTTCTTGGTTGAGAATATACGAGGTTATATTGTAATGTTTCATGAATACCCATAATGGATGATAAAGATTAAAGGTTTAATGATCATTTGTTATTAGTTGGAAAGTTTATTCCTTGCTTCTGCTTCAGTTTGAGCTTCCATTGTTCGTTTAAAAAAAGCAAACGCAAACAAGGACTTGTTTCACTTTGCATTTTTAATATAAATCAACAGAATTCAACAATTAATCTCGCAAGGGATTTAGTGTTAATCAAGGTGACTTTTTGCTGGTCGGAAGCTTTACATGTTATTGATGTTGAGGTGTCAGAGTAGAATCTGATACCCTGTAATGTGCTACAGACATTCACACGGACAACTGGTGGTATCCAAGTAATGTGAAAAGTCCCTTGTGTGTGTTTGTGTGTACGTGCATGTGTCTGATGAACTGGTGACTTTCCCAGGGTGTGTTCTTATGGTGTATAAGATAAAGCAGTGCTATATTGGATCACCTGACTTTTTGTGTTATACGGACTGTTTCTGTTTGTATCAGGTACTGGTGGGTAAGTGTCTGTGTGTCTTGTGAGAATATGAAATGGGTTAAATAGAAATCAATCAGTCGAATCAGACAGTGAAGATTAAATGTAATCTAATTAATCTAATTAGATGTATGGCAGAGGTTTGTCAGCAGCAGTTGACACTGAGCTTGGACATAAACACCATGCAACTTTATTTCTATTTATTTATATATTTATTAAATAAATAGACTCTTCCCAACTCGAGGAGAGTAATTATGTTTGCTCTGCACCCCCTCGAACATGTCTGTGGCCCCTCAGGCCCTCCCCTTCAATTTTTCAGTGGATTTTTCATGAGGCTCATTCACTTCGTTACAAGAATCTTTGTCCTGTTAACGAGTTTATTTACACAAACTTCTTGTAGACTTTTAGGCAAAGGTTATTAACTCGGTTCTGTGAATCTTATCACATCTTGAGCTGAGTGTATTGTTACATTCCTAGAAAGTAGACATATTATCAAGACAGAAGAATTTCTCTTTTGTATGAGGACGGAAAAGGAAAGTGCCATTATTTTAAATGGCTCATACAATTCCTAAATAATAAAAAACTAAATGATCAAAAAAAATTTCATTAGTAAGAGCTGCTGTTAGGCCTTATCCTGTCTTGACCATAAACGCGGTCTTGAGTGTAATGACGAACCATTTACAAGGCCATGTGTATCATGTCTAGTTCTTTTTGCAACACCATTTGCTGCAGGCTGTTGACTCCTTTAGCCGCTCTTTGAATTTCTCATCACCACCTCCCACCGTCTGCACTCGTTGCACCCACTCCTTCTCATCTCTCCGAATAAACACATGTGCACACACACAGCTATGGGTTTCCATATTGAACGCTGTTGAACTCTGGTCGAGTCGGTCTGTGATTTCTGAGGAAGTAAAAGAGGGTCAGGACTGATGAAGAGGGTATGTGAGTTTACGAACCAAACCAACTGTGAATGACATGGCACGTCTGAGGCAGCGAGCAGGTGTCGTAGCTGTACCACACTGGGCTCATTTAGCCGTCTGACCATTAGCATGCATCACGTCAGAGCTCAGATCAGCCATTTTACTCATCTCTGAAAACAAATGTGCAAATAGAGCTCTTTTATTTTTTTTAGGTTTACTTGTAATTCAAATATTCTCAGCTTTTAGTCATAACCATAACCCAGTGGGTAGAGCTTTGGGCTATAAATCCAGTCTTTGCTATGCGTCACTGTTACGGTCCCTGAACAAGGTCCTTAACCTCCTGAGACCCAGACTTTTCCCTGATGTGCGTTTTTTAATTCGTCTAGCTATTTGTGATTAGTAGGACCTAACAAACATAAAAATTATATTTTGTCTTTGTTTTTTACTAAAAATGGCTTCATGTACAATGTCCTCGTATGGAGACAGTAGGTCTAAAATAAAGATACAATTGGCTAACAAAGAACAAAACTGTTTGATTAAAACTGTAAAAATTAGAATACGTAAATAAAAGTGCTTATGTTATTGTACATAAATAAGTAACTGTATCAATTGAGTGTTATGTTGTCATATGACCACTAGGAGGTACGGGCAGTGTCTTCATATGAGGCCAAAGAGTAAACAATTTTAAAAAAATGAGGTAGAATGGTGGAGAACCAGAAATGTAATGTCCTCATATGAGGACGCAGGGTCTCTAGAGGTTAATCTTGTCATAATGTCGTTGTTTCAGGTGCCCCAAACCCCAACTTCTAAGCAAGTGTGGAAAAATAATTTCATTGTACTGTACAAGTGTATTTATATCTGTATGGCTGGCTTCTTGAACCAGTGGACTCTGGAATGATCTGTTTAGTTCATGAGTTTGACATGACTCTAAACTCAACATCAGTTGATGAAGAACATTTCAGAGATTCAGTGAACTCGGCCACTGTGTGAAGGAATGTTTTGGGAACCATATGTGTTTAGGTCACGAACAGTGCTGAGTGTAAAGAATAATTCCAGACCCTCTTGGCACATCTTTCCACGGCTCATGTTTCCCCTCTTTGCGTATTTGGCATATTTTACCAGATGGACACTTTTTAACAGCGTGTAATGGTGTCTGGCTTTTTGTTGCTCCTCATGGAAAGTCTCTCATTCGCTCGTTTACAAAAGAGCAATCCCAACGAGCATCTGTGTATTTCTTTTTCTTTTTATTATTAATGCCTGGACGAGTCTGCTTTTTAATAAAGACACTGTGAGTGTTTAGAACTATGTATAATACATCATTTACCTTAAGTAGACTGACTTTGGTAGTGTTCTTTTATAGAAGTTGTCTTAAATGCAAGCAGAGTCAGTTTCATGTTCCAACAGCCCTGTTTTTTTTTTCTAAGGCTTTGATGTTGCTTGCAAATGTGTTCAGTGGAAAGAGTTAAAAGAAGGAAATTGCTTTGTTAAATGTCTTTTCAAAAGACTTGTCGTTTTATAGACTTTATTGTTGGGATTGTATAGTGACAGACCAAATTCTATGGAAATTCATAGTCCTTTAGCATGGCAGTTGTGAACAGTAAAGGAACCCATGCAGTGTAATTAGTTGCTAAGTTGTATATTGTTGCTTAGTTGCTAGTTGTATATTGCTTAAAAATGATAAAACAGGTTTATGGATAACCTAACATCTTTACATGTTTAATTCATTGTAATTGTTATTTGTATTGGCACAAACACAAAAGACTGCCTTAAGGGCCTTGCTCATGGGCCTAATAGTGGTAGTAACTAATACTGCCCTATACAGATCAGTAAAATAAACAGTGTCAGAAGAACCAGTTTAGCAGTCAGGACGTAATAAAATTTATAATACAATGATATAATCTTTTGTATCTTAAAGATCATTTAATTAGAGCAAGTCATGTGATCTGCACTAACACACAAAGCCGATATGCACCACAACTTTCTCTTTTCCCTTCTTGTCTGACCACAATCTTTAAAGTTTAAAGGTAAATTTGTTTAAGCTCGTAATTCTGTTAACATAAAGAATGCAGGATATGAAAGTGTGCTGTTGACATAAGCACTAATGTTCTTCTTCGGCGCTTCTATTACGTTTTACAAGCAAAAAATCTTGACTGTTTTAACAGCTTGTTAGTGTATATATTATTAGATCATAAACCTTTATACTGAATAGATATGATGTTTAATAATAAGGCAAACTAATTATGACAGAATAAGTAAAAGGTAAAGCAAAGAGCAAACAAAGACATTAGACACTCACCTCCCATATCTACCATATCTGTATGCTTTTAATTAAATCGTCACATTCACAAGCTTTTATTTCTTTTCACTGAGTCAAAATACCTCTTACTTTTGGCAAAGTCTTTTTCCAAATATTAAAAGAGCTTTAAAAACTCTGCATCTGACATGTTGGCTGTTACTTAACTCCCACACTGACTAGCTCTGTTCTGCTTTTCTTATTAGGGGTCGCCACAAGTAATCATTCTTTCACACCAATTAGATACAACCTCTGTGCCAACAGAACTATTTGGAAAGTGTTTGTCTCTCATCTAGTCATAAATGTACACTGACCAGACATAACATTATGGGCAATTACAGGTGAGGTTCAATAGCACTGATCTTTCAGATTGGCACTTTGTAGCTATGGGTTACATATGCTTATATTTAGTGAATAATCATTCGAGAAAGTTTGACATTCACTACATTGAGATGTCTAGACAACATTTCTGGTGTGAGTATGTTCAAAACTGCATCTTTTTTGGGCTGTGGAGTAGTAAAAGTGGTCCAAGGAAGGAACACTGGTAAACTTGTTACCTTGTCATGGGCAGCCATGGCTCATCGAAACACATGAGGAGAGAAAGCTCGCTAAAAAAAGTGAATGTTTCTGATTGATGCATTGTGTATGTACCATTCTAAGTAGCAGGGATGTTTTAACAGCATCAGGTAGAACAAAAATCTTTAAAAGGTAATAATTATTTTCTAGATTTATTGCTATGCTAGTGTGTTGTAGTAGTGTCAATGTGGAATGATATTTTAAGACTTTTTAAGCTACGGAATTCTTTTGAGAATACACAGCATTTTGGAGTCCAGGCTGACTTAAATGACTGATGACCTTATAATGAATATCTAACATCATTTGATAAGAAGAAACAAAAATGAATATCTTAAAGGCTGAATTATATTTTGTCTTTATTGTCTTCTCAGTCTTAACCATATATAAAATGTTATTCTTAATTTGAATGTTATTCTTTGATTCTTACAATTGATTGTAGCATCTTTTAATGCTTTGATGTTTAAGTATTTGATATATTTAAATATTTGTGTTTGAACTGAATTTAAATGGAATGTATTCAGTTTAAATACCTCAATCTATCCTAATGTTAATTCTAATAATTGACTGGAATGTGCTGATCACTGAAGTCATTGTAGGGGTTTCAAAAGCCTCCTGTAATCCAGCTCTGGGATTGCTTTAGCTGTTTACGTCTTCTCTGTGGCATGTTCTGTAATGGTGGTGATGAGATAGTAGGTTCACCTTTGACTGGTACGGGTGATTACATCAGGTCAATGTCATACTATTGTAGCCGCTAAGCCCATTGTTATACTATCACACACAGTTCTTAAGCGTACTGTGCTATTGTTCAGATTGTCGCTGTGGAGCCACTGTTTTGTTTTCGCAGATTAAATGACTAAATCAGAAGCTTCTCAGTCAACGTTTTCGAGTACAGAATCCCTAGCTGCGCTACCGTATGACTTCCTCGTGAACTTTGGCGCCATACCTGATCCTCATAGCAACCAACTGCCAAATCAGAAATCCAAAGCTAGCACCAGATTTTAGGGCAGAGATGACATTTTAAAGTGAAAAATATTTAGAGTTTAATTCCATTTGCAACCAAGTCACTCAGAATCCATGACAAGACATAAGAATTTAGAAAATATCCCGCAGATTCAAACCTGAGTACTTATCCAGGTTGTTCAGCATAACTAAGTCAAATGCCATGACTGCTTGTTATTCCAGCACAGCAGAAATGCGATGGACTTGAAAACAGATTACTTTTCCATATTCGTTTTTAACCGGGGCTGCTTTTTCTGGTCTTGAAAAACAGGCAGTGATATTTTCTAGTTGTTTTACCTTCTGTATAAAGAAAAGAACTAATAGACTTACAGCACACAGTGTGTGAATATACACCACATGCCTGAAAACCTAAAACATGCAAAATCCTTGGCATGAATACAGGATTGGTTCCACATGGGTGCTATAACTACCACCATGCTCCTTTCCAAAAATGCGTTTTTGGAGCGTGTGTTTATGTATTGACTTCCTTTCGGCTCCAATAGCATTACCGAGGTAGAGAATTCAAAGTGATCCCAAATGTGTTTAAAGGGCCTGAGGTAAGGGCTTTTTGTGGGCCGTTCAATCCCTGAAAAGTATTTTCTGTGCACACAGGCATTGTTAAGCTGACATTTTGTCAAAGAATGTCATTGTACGATGTGGCCTTAAGATTTGCTTAAAGTTCAAACACTGAAACACCAAACTAGATCTTTAAAGAGATGAGATGTGACTGGTGTACGCCAAAGCTTAAATGGAACATTATACTCCTAGACAAAGTGTGCTTTATAACCATGTCTTTTCTTTCAATGACTTCATCTGATTTATCTTTTGCACTGTGCAATCACCATCTTCTTCTTTCCCTTCACTTCTGTTTACTTTTTTGCTCGATTTATGACTAGTAACTCTGTAAATATCACAGGACCAGCACCTATGTTTAGATTTATCATGAAATATGTGCTTATATAAAGCTGTGGCATCCACACACTATTTTTTAACCTGCCCTACCTGTTCTTATTCTTGTTTTGTCTCATTCATGTTTGGGAAAGGAACACCCTAACAATTACTTAGTAAAATCTTTAACATCCCTTTAGCAACTATTTCATTAACTACTAGGAATAACATCAACATTAGCAACTGAGAAAGATCGTAGTGAACAATTAGCAACATAACGTAACATCTAAAAGGATGAGGTAGTTATTAAGATAATAGTTCGCACCATGGAGCTGGTTCATACTAGATTCTGTTCACCAAAGTTTTCTTGATACATCTAGACACTGCTCCCACCTTGTGGTGAGAGGAGATATTAAAAGCTGTGTTTTGGAATTGGAAGTATTTTATGTCGTTTCTTATCTAGCAGTCTATAATTATTATTCTTTCCCTGTGCAGCTGAGTAATAAATGAACTATAAACCTGGTGGGTGGAGAACACTAATCTTAGAGACACACCTTAACAACTATTTTTTATAAGTCAACCTATTAGACCCTGCTTGGACATGGTTTATAGCTCTAAAGCATAGGTTGTTTATTTGCTTCTCCGTTACCACCACCTGGGAACTGTTTAAACTGTGCAATTATGCAATTTTGCTTCTGCATTTTCTTCATTTTCTAGTTTTATTTACTTTCTTACATGCCAGTCAGCCATCCACAATAAAGCAAGCAATTAAGTTACGTTGCTTAAGTAATTCCAGGGTTGCCTCTACTTGCATAGGAAAATAAACCCCAATCTGTGAGTTTTTACAAAAAGTTTTATAGCGGCATCTTCCCCAACAATCTGACCTCCATTATTGATTGGAAGAACTAAAGACGGAGGATTTAATATGCACTGAACGCCTCTGCATTTGATGATCCTGTTGTGTAAGATTGTGTGGCGTATTGCTTCAGGGCTGAAGTGTTGATTCTTCACAACAACAGCTCGATAACAGCCATTGACCTTTTCTGTATTTCCATTCTCTAGAATTTGTTAAGAGGTTGAATGGATGGACGCTTATGCTTAATGCATACTAATCAAAATGCTATCAACATGTAAATATTTCAGAACAGACATCTTTCTTACCAACCTGAGTGTGGCTGTGTGAGATCTTAATTTACACAATTAAAATAGAAGCCCTGATCTTAAGTCCACTGAACACCACAGAGATTATTTGCAGTTCATTTTGCTGGTCGGGCTCATCATCCAACACTGGTTCTTTCAGTTAAAGGCTGCCTTTAATGGCTGTCCAGTTAAAGTTATGGCCGTGGTTTTGTACAGATATTCAACAAGCTAATGATCATGTGACAAGGTGCTTAACTTATGCATTCATATTTGTACAAATAAACATGGAATGATCACACTTCAGTACATTTGTTAATGTTTAAGATGTTAAGTTTAATGTCTCAGCTCCGAGAATGTTCCTGACTCACACCAGACCTTTTTACAGAGGCTAAATAAAGATATCCGCTGTATGTTCACAGAACTACTGCTGGTTATTTTTTATTTTTATTCAATATAATTTTGTTGAACATATTTTTGTTATGGTTTGTAAAATCTTCAGTCCACCAGTGTTGGTCTGACCCTTGTTTTGTCTGTCTATTTTAAAAAGTGCTATACAAATAAAATAGACTTGATGTGTTTTCTGTTTGTCTTTATAGAAGAGTCATCTACTACGCTAAAGATTAGCGCCTACATTTTAATCGGTGTGGGTTCCTTTACCATGCTTTTGGGCTTCCTCGGCTGTCTCGGAGCAATCTACGAGATCCGCTGCCTGCTTGGATTTGTAAGACACCCACACACTTACATAAATGGCATAAACACTAATTACCATGTTCATACCATTCTGAAAGCTGATGGCTGTATGAGTAAAACATGCCTACACACCCGAGCCAGTCATTTTATTTGCTTAATTTTCTTTATTATATATTTTTTGCATTGTACCGATGTATTTGATGTACACCCATAACCTTTGATGGTTCCACACTCATCGAGACATTTGAACTGGCTAGTAATTGATTCTAATACTACTCTCTCTGTAGTTCTCCTCCTCTGCTTGTGTCTGGACTTTAACCAGACAGTAGGAGTTGCTTTAGCAATGTAGCTATTTCCCATCTGTTTTTCTTTCAACTCTCAGATGATCAGTCGAGTCTCTTAAGCACCTAGATAGGCTGTTTGTACCTAACCTAACTGTCAGAGTTTGGCTTATTATGACTAAGATAATCAAAGATCCTATAAAAAAGTAATAGATGCAATATTGGTGGATCTCTTTGTACAGTACTAGTCAAACGTTTTCTTGATTAAATTCCTATTATACATTGTACACACACCTTCAGTGTGATTGAGTGCTCTGCCAAAAGAACTGGCCTTCACGAGCTCTTGACCTGAACCCAACTGGGGTTTATTTGGTATAAGTGCTAAGAACCTATGGGAACTCCTTCAGTCCTGGCTGTTGGAAAGCCATTCTAGGTGGTTACTTCAGTTAATTGAGAATACCAATGGTAAATCCCAATCCCGTTTACAAAGGTGCCATCAAGCAAAAGGGTCTACTTTGTAGAACTTAAAATGTAAAACTTATTCTGGTTTAACTTTTTTTCTATTCTCACATTGTTTTTTTATAGTTTGTATGTATTCAGCATTGAACTAAAATGTTGAAAATAAAATAAAGCTATTGAATGTGTCCAAACGTTTGACTGACAGGTGAATTCTAATGCTAACCCAATTGTCTGTCTTTCTCAGTACTTCACCTGCCTGCTGGTCATTCTGCTCGCTCAGGTTGCTGCGGCTGTCCTCATTTATTTCCAGCGTGAAAGGGTGAGTGATTATCATTATCCATTCATCCTAAGCTGGCATCTGAATACCCGAAAAGAATGCGCATCAACATGTGCTCTACATGTGCCACAGCATAACAAGTTTAGCTCACTGGTTCTGGATTTTCCAGTTTCATGTCTGTTGTTAAAGTTTGTTTATGCAGACATTTTGAAAAATATGTGCTGCAGAACTTACAACACACTGCCCCCTGTTGTACATTTGGTTAGTTACACACATGACATTGTGTTTTATTATGATCGAACTTGTGCTGAGTTTTAATTTATTTTATACCCGTGACATGGAGAATTCTGTTCATTTTATTTATAACCATCTTTGAAATTTTTGATCGCCACAAGAATGTGTCAGAGTAGATTTGTAATCTTGCTGTTATATCGGATCCTTGATTAAAGGTAATAAAGACATTACCTTCTACTTGAAGCCCTAGAAGAACCAAACAAAAGCTCGGCTATGTTGGACACACTATGAGAACAAACAGCTTATTGGAAAAATAATGCTTGCAGTCAAAATTAAATGAGGAACAGGATTGCCTGAAACACGATGGATGGACACAATTAGCGGGACAGTAGAAAGTCTGAATACTGAAACAAAAGAGACAAGAAATATCATACATATGTTCACCAGGGGTCAGAATTGTTTTGATGAAACGCAAGCAAGACCCTTGATCCTCAGTAGCTCAAACTGTGTAGGAGTGTTTGCTAAATGTAACCCTCCTTAGATTTTCTCTATATGGAATTTGATCATGTTTGTCCTTTAAGCTTACAAACATCATATTTTAAGATATAATAATTCAGTTAACCATTGTAAAAGCTTCTGGATTTAACTGCAGAGAGCTTATTAATAGCCACATTTTGAAAAGTAGAGCAAACTATCCTACAATAATACTCTTACAATATGCTTATTGTCTCTCCTGGTATTATTTCAGACCTAGATCTCTTGTTTGTGATGGTCTCGGGAATGGATTGAATAGACTTTTTATTATTTCAATTTCATAGTTCCGGTCCAACATCTAAAGTTATAAAGCCAAAGCTTTCTCTTAATTTCCTCTATCAAAATATGTTACAGTTTAAGTTCATTATCTGACTGTTTAGAACAGTGACTTAAGGTTTTTAGTTTTTAATTAATTGAATTCATTTATTTATAATGAAAAGGATCTGCTTTAGACCCAGCAGCCAATCCAAAAGTCTTAAGCTTGTAACATAGAATATTGGAACTCTGAGGTACGTTGCAAGTATTTTCATTGGAGATGAAATTCTATTGACTTCAGTCCAATAGATAGATAGATACTTTAATCCCGAAAGAAATTGAGGTTCAATAGAGATTAAACATGTGCGCAGGTTTGAGATTAATCTAACCTGCACATGCCAGAAACTGTATCACAGTTGACAGAGCTACCAGTAATCAAGCACAAAGATAAAACGATGTGTTTAAACACGAATAAAGGGACACCTGGATTGTACAACAGTATAATCAAACAAAAAGCTTTTCGTAGTTACAGTAGGTGCCTATTTGGGTAGAACTGCTTATCAGTCACATTTACATTTTCAGCATTTAGCAGACGCCTTTATTCAAAGTGACTTGCTATTACATGGGAATTGAATTTTTTTTTAACAATTGAGGATGAGGAGCAACTTTGGGCTAGTGGGGTTTTGAACTTGCGATCTTCTTATCTCTAAACCAGAACCTTAACCACTAAACCATTACCAATACCCTTGTTATGGGTTATAATTTTTGTTTACTTCCCCCAGATTAGGCAGTTTTTATATTGGGTGGATTTAGTTTGTAATTGCACTCTTGGTTGGGTGGACCACATTTAGGGTGTCTTTTTTTATTTTATTTTTATAAATAATGCCTTTAAAAACTTGGTAGGTGTATATGTGTCGAGAAAGACAAAGCTAAAATAATTTGCTACATTTTAAAAGATTGATTTGTAGGTCGTGGTGGTTAAACTTATTTCTTTTTTCTTTTTTAAATGCTTTGCTCATCCTATAGACGACATCTTTTCACACCCTGTTTGTGTAAAAAACATGTTCAGATGCTCAAGTTAGACAAGAGCACATTAATGTTACTTTTAAAGTCAGTTTTTAAGCAAACTGTTGCTTAATTTATATTGCATACACTGTCATGGAAATAAACACCAATGGAGAATTCAAAAAAATGCTTTCCCTGTAGTTTTAATATTTTATTTGAATTATTTAATGTTAGTTCTCTTATACTGACTATTAGTTGTGTTACAGTAATTTTAGTTTTCAACTGTTGCATTAAAGAAATATGCTTTAGAAATGTATAGGAAAAAAATATTTAGTTGAATAAGATCTTAAAAAGCTAAAGGACACTGAAGGTGTGTCCCAAACCACACACTTCCGTAGTGGTGTAGCACTAATGTCCTCATGGGAAATTGTTGTCTCAAATGGAACACAACACTTCGTGGAAGTGATGCATTAACATTTGATTGCGGTTCTCTAACCTACCAAAATATTCGCCTGCTTTTGTTTACATCATGCATTATTATGCTTTTTGTTTACCCTGCTTTTTGTTTATATGCAAAGCAGTTGCCTCCGCTTTGATTCGATGTTGGCCACTATGAACAGGTCTCTCCCGTTCTGTTACATAAGTATAATGGTGTCGGTTTAGTGTTATTTCACACTGTATTTTTGGGCCATTTGAAGAGCTCTATCTGGGTACTTTTAGTGTTCTGAATTGTATTGTGTTTCTCAAAGGCACTATAATATAGTGCTCAAAATGTACAAGTGTGTGATTTGAGACACACCTTAAGTCTAAGGCCATTTCAGGATCTATCAATAATGACTCCTAAGATAGCTGTGGCAAGGATTGCAGTCTGCCGAGCTACTGAAAACCCCAAGTTTTCAGTTAGGCAAAGCCAATAGCATGTATGTAAACATAAAGTCTAACGGTACCTTCATTCAATCAGAAGATATTTGCATGTGTTGCTAATTTCACTTTCGGTTTTCTTTTTGCAGCTGAGGTCTGAGACAGCTAATGTCATGATCGAAATAGTGAAAAGCTACAGTGGAAAGAACACGACTACTGAGAAGGCCTGGGACTACATTCAGTCCACTGTAAGTGAAAATGTGCATTTTTATTTACAAACCTTGTTTAATTGCAGGAATCAGAAAGGGATCTTATGATTGGATAAACTAGTTTTATTAAATTAATCTCATTTTTATATTGCTTCCCATAAACACACTTGATTTGATTTGTAATGGATGCCATGACAGAACAGAGAACAGAGCAAGTTTACAGGCTACACTGTATAGTCAAAAGTATTTGGACACGTCCCCTAATTACTGGATTCAGATTGCTCATTAATTGCATGCAAGCTTTATTATCAACATCCATGCTTAACTTTTCAACAGGGCTGCACATTACGTCGATCATGATTGACCAGTCGATTGCACTGTGTACTCTGGTAGATCGCTTCTTATTCAGACAGGTCAACGTGATCGACAAGACATTTGCTGTGTTCCATCTGCCTATAACTAAGCCTACTAAACACACATTTATTTGAGAGAGATTTCATTAATCAGTAGCCAGTTTGCACATTTTTTAAATCTGTATTTTTGTAACCTACACTTATGGCATTAGCAGCTAATGCATAAATCTGACCATCACCATTTAGTTAATGTCAGACAATGTAAATATGGCCACCAGTGCTTTACAACATTTCAACTAAATGTCACACCAAGGGTGGGTCGTGGGCGGTCAGTTTCACATGAATGTTATAAAATAGAATGTACAATAGGCTGATTTAACATGCTGTTAATTAAATAAATAAGTGTGCTTGTTGCTGTAGTTACTATTCCACATGTTCAGTTCAGAAGTACTGATTTTTTTATTAAATGTTTTTCTTTATGTGTCTTGTATCACAGATGAAGTGCTGTGGCTGGAATAGCACTGAGAACTGGAATGATAACCTTGTTGTTGAGAACAGCTCTCTTTCGTTGTACCCATGCTCTTGCCGTAACGCCTCCGGAGGAAACACCGACTTTGGCTTTTGTGAGACCAAACCATCTGGTGAATGGCCCGTTTATGAAACGGTAAAGACACTTTCCCAACACAAATTAAGCTGATTTTCAATGATGAGGCTTCATGACCACTTTCCAAATATTGTTTGGTCCCCCTTTTGCTGATAAAACAGCCAGCAAACAGCCAAACTGTCATGCACCTTTCTATAAGAACCAACATGACAAAGTACGTGTGTGCCTGTTCTATGTATATCACAAGTTCAAGAATGACATGCATTTTTGTGGTATGTCTGGAATTGGCAGTCTTCTTGCCATATGAAGTACCTCCAAATAGAACTCTTCATTGTATCTGTTTTAGACTTTTATTTGGGTTAAGGTCAGGAGACTGACTCCTTCTTAATGACCCATCTTACAATCCTTGATGGAGCATTAGATTGGATTGATTAGAGGGTTTTGCTCCAAATCTCCAGCTAGTATGTCTTCTCCATCTTCCCAGAAGGGCAGGCCTCTTAGCTGAGAAGTAGTCCCACAGCATGATGCTACCACCACCATGTTTGTTTTTAGGGATGGTATTATTGGGGTTTTATACAAGGCCATGCTCTCGCCAAGCGCCTTGGGTGTGGTTGCACCAATAACCTTGATCTTGGTCACATCAGACCAGAGAACCTTGAACCAGTTTCTTGACGCTTGTTCTCTGCCGTGGAAGAAAACTTTGAAAGGCCGTTCAGGTCATGGAAGGTTATCAGTAGTTCTATATGTCATCCGCTCCCAGATGATGCTCCCAACAGTAGAGACAGGTAGACAAACTCCCTGGATAGAGTTGTTTACTTCGTGCCAGCTTCGTTCGCACTTGTTTGCTGTGAGGCTTTTATAGTCAGAAGCAATATAGCTCAATCCAAGCTTATATAGCTTATTGTTTTTAATATCACTTAAGGGAAACCAACATCATTTTTGTGGTTTAAATCAGGGAATAGTATTTGACCCAATGGTAAACTTATTTCAAATTAATAAAAAGAGAAAGAACATTATTTTTTGCTGCAATGCATTTCACATTCTCAGGTCCCTCTACTGTCTAAATTTAACATTTCTAATGTAACTGTACATGTGGAAACCTGCTAAAGCTGCAGGGGGTTAAATACTACTTATATATATTAATATATACAGGAGGTGCTGTACTGACCACCTGCTGTGACAAGAAAACTTTCACGTTTTTCCAGCTGTCAGGGGACCCGTCTAAACCATATTCAAACTGTAAATTATTAGCATAACTGCTTGTGACTTTCATGAAAGTTAAAAGTTTGAGCTGTTCACACCCCAGGGCTTACTGCTCTTCTGTAACGGTAGTTTTGGGGAATTTTTGTTCATACTAATGCGATGTACATGTAGTGTCCATCCATCGTATATATTCAAAATATACAAAAGTTTAAACCGACTGTATCTATAGTCCTGAGAATATTTATTACTGAACCAATTTTAAAATATAAATACAGTCAGACGTGGTATGTATGAAATATTAATGTCTGTACTGATCATTTTGTAGTACAGCTGCCATCTTTAGCAAACATTTGTCTTAGATTTAAAAGGACGTTGACACCCAACTGCAAGTGTTGCTTTTTTACACAAGTTTATTCTCCTTTATTCCTCCATGTTGTACATAAGGTCAAATGTACCAACTTTTACCTTTTGTGTATCAGGCCAATTTGTAAAAACATTACAAATAATCGAAACAATTGTGCTCAATTAACAGCTGACATGGTCACAAAACGTGTACATCGTTCTGAACATCTCATTTCATAGAAATTCATCTTTTAACAGTTTAGCTAATTTAGCTGCACTTTACAAACACACCAATATGCTCAAAAACTTCTTATCTTTCTATATACACTCTGCATTCTTGGAGTCTTACTATTTTTCAAAAATATATTTTTTAATTTATATATTTATTATTTTTTAACTTGCTCTTGTTTAGTTTTTTTTTTTAATTATATTTCGGAAAAGAAATATACCCATGGTAACCCACATGGTTGTAATAGTAGTTCTTGCAGTTTGTATTAGTTGTCCGTATTATAAAGCTGCCAAAGTTACGCTCTTTTGAGTGGCAGCAGAGACAACCAACGATCATCTAATGCTTGCATGTCGTAAATGAGGTTGACTAGTAAAGACGGCAAACATGTTCCACCACACTAACTTAGCTTTTTAAAAGATATTTTAAGAAGTTTCTTTGGCATTACCGCTCCAACCAAAAATATAGTTTCATCACAGAATGAAATTATCCCAGAAAGAATAAATATGCTGTTCAACCATTTTATGTTACTTTAAAATTGCTGTATTAAAAGTACTTAATACTGTTTGCTCGTTGTTTTGATTGTTTTGTTAAATGAGTTGTTAAAGTTGTTTTTGTGTTTCTTAGAAATTGTTACTCATACTAGTCTAAATTTCTCCTTAGGGCTGTATGCCTGTTGTGGAGACCTGGCTCTTCACTAACTATGGAGTGATTCTTGGAATCTGCCTGGGGGTGTCTGTAATTGAGGTATTCCATATGCTCATCTGTACTCACTCAAATATACACATAAATGTTACTCCTGCTTCACACTGTGTATATAAATGTAGACCGGCGCATGAGTGGAAAATGACTTCATCCATGTGCCAGATTTCCGTTATCAGATTCTGTGTACACTAACTGGTATTTTCAATCCCTACAGCTGCTCGCTATGATCCTGTCCATGGGCTTGTGTAAGAGCGTACACCAAGAGGACTACACAAAAGTGCCAAAGTATTGAGCAGGATGGTTAATCTCGCCCAGTATAAATGTTCACCCTGTTTATAGCTTTCTTTGTACAACAGTCGCCAAAAAACAAATGATATGAAAAAATACAAAAGTGATGCAAGCTTGTGGAGAGAGTGACTCCAGACAGCTTTCTGATTTCTACAATAAGCCATTTAAAAATCAGATTAGGTTAAAATGTGCACTTTCCAGTTCTCATTCTTATTTCTAATACCATTGTTCATGATATTCTGACCCAAAACTGTCCACATGAAGGAGTGAAACGCTACAGACGCTGATGGATTTTATTGTATTACACTCCCACTCTGACTGAGATGTCATGCTGTTTTTAAATTTCCCCTCAGTTTTCATCTTTTACATTTTGTACATTTTTTTAGTTTGTATATAATTTTAGCTTAGTATTTTTGTGCTTTTAAGAATCATACCGACTTTGCTTTTTTGTGTTTTAATGTGTACAGTGACGTGTTTTTAAAATCTCGTTGGCATTGCTAAGTATTATTTGAACAGTTCTCCCCTGGATTTTCATTTAATTCTAATTTACCTGCTTTTTTTAAAACACACTTATTGTTACACTTAAGTGCTCGTTCATTTTTTATTTAGTTGTATGAAAGAACATTTAAGATTAATTCTTATCTTGTAATTGTATGTTTTTCTTTATCTTTCTATATGCACTCTGCCACCCTTGTAGGAAGGATAAGTTTACGTAAAATTTCTCAAAAGAATATATGATATACTTTTTTTTAAAGTTTGCCCTTGTTTTCATTTTTTTTTTAAATATATTAGGAAAGAAAAACATTCTTGGTAACCTACACATTGTTTGTAATAGTAGATAAATTGTCCTGATGAGTAATTATTTTGAATTAATTGTCTTTATAATGGTACGATGAAATATTTGTTTAATACTTTTTTTAAACTAGTTTTTGTTTTGAAATCTGTTACAATAAAGTGAACTCGCCAATTTCATTGTCGCCTGATTGCTTTTCCAGTAAGAAACACTAGAGGGCAGCAAATGTCACTTATCAAAATACTGAAACACGACACATTCAGAAGAAATACATGCACAAATGTTAAAAAGCAAAATGTAGCTCCTGTAGCTAAATGTTTTTTTGATTGATTGGTGTTCTGGTGTACTTTGTACAAAATCAATCACTCTCGCACTACCTCCATACATATTTTAATAGAGACACATGGAAATACAAAAAGACACATAAAGTGAATTCTAGATGTAATAACTTATTCCACATGTAATAAGTACCATGAATCCATTTTAATTCATAAGCATCTTCACAACTTGGTGTGAGACTATTTGAATCTAAAGCAGAAAAAATCAGTTTAAACATAAACAATCTGATTCATTTACACCACATACGACATCCTTAGCATTTGGATTTTCTCAAATAAACAGTACTACAAATGAATTTTCATTTTATATTTATGAAAAAAGAATTGGTGTCAGGCAGCTCTGAACCCAAAAATTTAGACACAATCACAAAATGGAAAAACATTTTTATAACCATATTTAATTAATTATGTTCATTATCCTGACAGTGGAAAAAGAAGTTCCAAACCTGAGAAAATTAGTTTCATTAACAGTTTACATTTACATCTTTAGCATTTAGCAGACACCTTTATCCAAAGCGGATTACAATTGTCACAGTAACAGTCTGGCACAGTTCTCCAACAATATTAACATACAAAGTCTCTAGCAGTTTAAGACATTTCTCTCGATTCCTTCACATTCCGGTGTGTTAACTTGCCACAATGGTCGCCTTTTATGTGTCTGTCTGAAGATCGTTAACTGACAGCGCCCAACTCCCTTCTTCTCCTCCAACAATAGCAAGTCCATTTCCACCTGCTATTGCCCTTCATCTCCTGCCTACACAACATTCTACATCCTGTTTTTAGACAAGCATGACTTCACACACACACATTCACTTGCTCATGGGAATAGTTGCACATGGAGGGGTTTACAGAAGGGACATGGTGAGAGACTGCACGGAACTCAAGTCACTGACAAACAAAGAAATACTTTTTTAAATGGAAAAAGTCAATTAAAGTTTGATTAAAACAAATGATTGTTTCATGACAACAAATATTTATTATATAATAAATATAAATATATATTACAAAATGCATAAAAGATGTATTAACAAACAAAAGCAATATAAACAATTGTTCATGGTACAGACATAAATATGTAAATATTTTAATAATTTAATTGCTTGGAGATCATATGTGTGTACATCCTTGCTACAGAAAAACTGCTTCAAAAATAATGTCAAAAATAGAAAGTAAATATTTGTGTACAATTTATAAAACAATTGCTGCAACACCACTGATTGCAAGACTTCAACAGAATCGTTCATCACGGTCCATTCAACCTTCCTAAAATCTTTTGTTGTTATTGTTATTTTGGTAAATAATTCGAACAGAACGTTTATTATGCCAATGGTGATATATAATTTCCATCCATCTGTCTATCCATTAATCCTATTTACGGTGATGGTCGGACACACACTGGGTAAATACACTAAATACCTCAACAGGTCAGCAGTCTGTTACAGGGTATAGAGACAAACATGCAGAACAAATTGTGTATCTTCAATTATCCTGATTGCGTGCCTTTGGCTACACAGAGGGTATCCGAATAGATGGGAAGAACATGCCATTTCCACACAAAAAAACCCTAGACTGTCTTACCCGAGAATCAAACTCAAGATTTCTTGCTGTGATGAAACAATGCTAATCACTAAGCCACCGTACCACATGATATATTTATGTTTTGTCACAACAGATGAGCAGGTAATCAGAAAGAATACATTTCTATTACACCCAGTTAGCACTGTACAATCTTTATGATGTGCACATGTGTACAGCGGAATTCTGTTTGCAACATGTCCTTGCTAAATAGGAGTACAGGGAATAAACGTTATGTTCTAATTATTTACCAAAATAACAATAACAACAAAAGATTTTAGGAAGGTTGAATGGACCGTGATGAACGATTCTGTTAAAGTCTTGCAATCAGCAATTGTTTCAAAAATTGTACAATTTTTTTTACTATTTTTGACATGATTTTTGAAGCAGTCCAGTATCTGAAACCAGCATGCCTGTTTGTTTTTCTGTAGCAAGAAGGTACACACATCCTACAGCACCTTCGAGCAAAGATGATTAAAAACTTCTATAGTGGCTAAAAAGCAGAGCTAGATTTTAACTTTTAACTTTTAACTCCCTAGAACAAAGCTTTACCCACAGCTCAGAAATCTGCCAGCATTGGTAGTCAGTTAGGGTGTCGAATATGTTTCGTTGTGTGTTTATGTGTGTTTGAGAGACAGAACAAGAGTCTAGCTTAAGAACAAACAGTGAGAAACAATATAGGACCTCATAACTACAGCAGAACCCATAGGCACTTGCTTGTGTGGTATAATATACTGGATGGATGTTCTGTACTAGTTATTGTATAAAAACTGTTATATGTATGCAGTAGGAACACTTGTGTCTCAGTCTCTCGTGTCCTAATGAAACTGGAGCCCTGCTAGATGTAGCAAAATATTCTGCATTGAACACACCTGAACCGAATCTGCTTGGTTTGGATTCCCTATGTGTGCTAGGGAAGGAAATCAAAAATCTTACATGAACTGTGTATCTGAATCATCTAATATGACCTACATCAATACCTAGTTTGGAATTGAAAAGACTCACACTACACCTGGATTCTGATGGAAAGTTATAAAGAATCTTTTACACTGTTACACTGAGTTGGCTTGCACTGAGTTCTTTTGCTCTTTTCATGACACTTTTTGGCTCTCTGAATGAGCTATGTAATCAGACTAGAAAAGAATTATGCCAGAACTGAGCTATTCTTTGTCTAATTACACATTACCATTCTGGAATACAATACCAGCCACCATTTCTTTTCTCTCTACTGGAAAATGGTGCAATTTCATTTTGAGACGGTAAGCTATTGTTTTTTTTCATATAATAATGTTCTTAAACCTGACAGGCGATGATACTTGTGTTAAAATGTAACTCTGTTTTAAAGTCAGATTAAAGTGGCAGTATGTAAGAACTGGATTCTAAGTGATTGTAAAAGGACCCCAATATGTTACCAGTGATTAAATTTTTTTATTTCGAATACTGTTAGTATTTAATCTAGCCAAAATTTGCATGTTTAAAAAGTTACTTTTAAACCATTCTGGGTTTTGGTCTAAAACCCAGAATTAAAATCACAAAGTCACTAGCATCTCAAAATTCAGGTTCCCAAGGAGCTGAAGCAAGAAATAGTTCTGATTTAAAATGTGTGACATAACTAAAAGCTTTAATATGCGTTGTTATAATTCCTAGATGCTCTGTTATGACAAAGCCTGAACCGAAACAATGACGAGTATAACAAAGAATGGCACCGATGACTCAGTTGCAAGACCCAGGGCATTCTCTGTGGAGTTTTGATGTTCTACTTCTGTCTGCATGGGTTTTTATTCTGGGTGCTCTGGCTTCCTCTCATAGTCCAAAAACATGCAGATAAGGCAAATTGAAGAAAGCAAATTGTCTATGTATTTGATGTGATTTGTGTATTGATTAAACAGGCGTTGGTTATGTTATTGCTGTATTTAGCAGTTTCATCTTTAAAACCAAAAATCGACTAATTTAGTGATTTAATAATTTAGAAAATTATTTAGATATTACATGCTTTTAGAAAATACACCTGTTAGTACATGCTAACATTTTATCCTTAAAGTAAGTATTTTAGAAACAGGAAGCATGAGCAAGCTACCAAATTGCGATAGGTTGATGACTGGGTCAGTGCATCTCCAAAACTGCAGCTTTTGTGGTGTCTTTTTGGTCTGCGGTTGTCAGTAGATATAAAAACTGCTGAAGCAGTGATAGGGACTTGAATTTGTCTTCTGCCCTGTGGTAGTATCCAGGAGATGAGTTACTGTAGGCTAGCTGAAGAACTTATTGCTACTACGTTATTGCTGTTTTGGTGGGAAAAAAGGACCAGTTGAATATAATAGGTTTTATTTGTGTGTTTTTATTGTGCACAAATAAATTGCTACCACAAGTCACAATATATTTTCCTGCACTATCCATTTTTATTTGTATTTCTTCCTTAGCTACTTTTGAGTTAGATCATTTTCTCTTTCTTTATTATTAAAAAATGTTTTTTTTACTGGAAGAACTGACACTCAATAGCACGCTGTTTCTTTTTATTAACAGATAATGCAATAAGAAAAAATAACATTTGTTTATGGGCTCTAGAGTGTCAACTTGGTAGTGGTGATGCTTGAAAAGTTGACAATGTACAAAAAATAACATTCTGAGACATCTATCTGTCTGCCAGTGTGTCAATCAATGAAACAATCAATCTATCTATCTATCTATCTATCTATCTATCTATCTGTCTGTCTGTCTGTCTGTCTGTCTGTCTGTCTGTCTGTCTGTCTGTCTGTCTGTCCGTCCGTCCGTCCGTCCATCCATCCATCCATCCATCCATTATCTAAGATAAACTTTTTATTAACATTATTTTATTAACATCACTGGCTAATCTGACAAACGAGCCATTTCATATGAATCAGTCAGTGTTAGCCGTTCCTCCGCTCATAACGATAAATTAAACCCGACTTAAGACTAAACCAAAGATACTTTTACTTCAAGTTTACCAGATTGATAACCAGCAGCAGTTTGGAACCTCTGGATGGATGAAAGAGGAATGACACTCATGTCTGAATCGGTGGTTCCGTGTCATGTGTGTTGTTCTGTATTCTGAGGGTGTTTCTGGTGGTTTTGCCCCGGCTGACCTGACGAGGCATTGAACAGCCACAAAAATCGAATTTGGTTTTAACCAGAACCAGCTCATCTGGAATCTTCCAGTCTTGTACGTCCGTGGCTCCCATTCGAGAATCCTTAATAAATGATAATGTAGTGCAGCTGAGAGAAATACATTTTGACGTTAGAAACACGGGTACGGAACCCCAGCGAGATCCCATAACTGTGTTCAAGTTTTAAATACACTATATGTGTATCATTCATTATTAATTGTACTTATTTTGTTCTTTATTTTATCATACTTGTATATATTTTTAATAGAATCCACAATTATTTTATACTAGGTGTATAATACACTTTACTCATGATATGATTCCCGATCCTGGTTTCACCATCCAATTTTCTTTTTCTTTAAAAAAACAAAAACAGAATAAATACTTTATTTGTGATTATTTATTTAGTGGGTAACATACTATACAACACAATTCTGCACAACGTGTAGACAAATAAACACTGAAATTTAATTATAGAACAAATCCGACTTAAAAAAAAAAGTAAATGAATAATACAAACGAAGCATTCTAACAATATTACATGGGTACGCAGTGCGTGTGTGTGTGTGTGTGTGCTTTTGTTTCAGCCTTGACAAGGTTTTAGCATCACATCTTCATCTCGCCATTCATTCTGAAACCCGGCATCATGCATCAGCCGCTCACAGTCGTTAGTGGCCCTGGGCTGCCTCGCCAAAGCCCGTTAAAGCCTCAGCGCGGCGCGGTTAATGACAGAATAAGAAAGCGTGAGGGATGGACGTTTTAATAAGAGATCCGAGTCTAGGAGGGTGGCAGAGCCGCAAACGGCTGCTGGCGACACGCCACGCTAAATTAGAGGAAGTGCACTTCAGTGTACTGGAGTGTACTAACAAGAGACCGCTTTACAAAAGCAAAACCTCGAGTCCATGTGATGTTGGACCCGGTCCAACTAAACATCAACTATTCAAAAGCTAAAGGCTGGTGTAAAGTAACTGCCCCTACTGAGCGGTGTAGAAATCAGCCACTGGAAGAAAACCTCTCACTCGGTGATCTCCCGTACCCCCGTCCTCCCTTCCACGGGTGGGGGGGGTTAGAATCTGGTACCAGGGTTCCAGCGTTCGAAGTTGATGATGCCACTGCGGCAAGCCGGGAGCGGAATGGAGTGGGAGCAGGGGAACAGTTTGCAGTCTGTTACAGAACGTCACGACCCATTTGAGACTTGGGTGCAGAAGCAACCCACAAATAAAGGCCTCACCGAAATCTGAGCACCATTCTGGAACCTTTTATGACTTGTAATCTTGCCCCGTTGCTTTTATTTCCACCCGACGGTTCCATCACAGCCCTCTACCTTCCCCGAATCATCAGAAATGTGACGAGCGTGCAGCTTCGAGTATTAGCTTCGTAAAAAGTCATCGGTACAGGATAGAAAGTGCGTTCTGAAACATGTGGATACATCTCGTACAACAGTGACACGGTGATGAATTGATGTCTTTTGAATCGTTTTACCCCTCAAGATTAACAGCAAGGCTAATGCGAAATGAATCGTTAGTTCGATACCATCGGGTCGCCGTTATTGACCGAACTCTCAGCTTATGATAAATTATCTTTAAACATGGTGATGTTGTAAAGCTGTGTGATCGCTCACATACAGTCTGAATGGATTTACTGACCTCATATCTGATCGCGTGAATGCTTATGTACAGTATGTGCGTGTATTTTAAATGTTTAGTAAAGTTTAAAGTCAAAACGGTTCCGATCTGGAGTTCATACTGCAGAGTACGATGGCTTTTATAGAGGTTTGTAAAAAGCACTGCGGTTCATTTTGTTTATTACCTTTATTATAATATTATTATTACTTTTCTGCAAGTCTGGTTATTGTATCTTCAAGTCACGGCATGTTTTTTTTCTCTCTGCAATTTTTTTTCTGCATGCCTAATAGTTTATAACACAAGTTTATATAAAACACAGCTATGTATAATGTATTTAGATTTACATTTCGAATACACATCAGACACAAATCCTGTGCATTTAACCCAATCCGTGCAGTGAAACACACCCTTTCGCACACACTGGGGGGCAGCAGTGAGGACACCAGCTCCGGGGAGTAGTCAGGGGTTCTGTATTTTGCTTAAAGGCACTTCACAATCATGACATGTCGACTCCCCGGAATCAAAACCTGGCAACCTTCGAATCACAAGCCTCAAATGACTGCCTCCGTATAGATTTATGTCTGATGTGTAGTTTCGGGTCTGTGGGAGGAAGCCAGAGTACCTGGAGGAAACGCAGAACTTCTTGACCTGGAGATCGAACCCAGGACCTTCTTACCATGAGGCACAAAGAAAGCAGCAAGGCTGCTGAGATTAAAAAAGGTAGAAGTCGTATGATCTTCTGGATGCTGAAATGTCACCGTGTTTACATTGACCCTCGGTGGACGCTTGAGGAATCTCAAGAAGGGACCGATTTGTTAATGGAGTACCAAATAAAATGATAATCAGAAGAAAGAGACGCATTTATCTCGAGCTCAGCGTCTCCCCGGAACGATCACGCCACCCTGATCCATGTCTCGCCTTCAGCTGAGCAGCACCAGAGCTGATCATATCTGTAATGCCTTTTCACATCCATCCTTTCATTGCTCTCGTCTTCCTCCCTCATACTATAAAACAGCTTTTAATCCTACAAATGGAAGGATCGTATAAGATGAGGAAGAGCGAAAGCGTTCACGCTCACCGGGAAACTCGGTCCCAGAGGAAGGACTTTAAATACGTGCTTAATTTTGCAGCAGACAATTCAGCAGTCATAGAGGTTAATAAAAAATAAAAATAAAAACACAACGAGATGCCATTTCAGGAGCTGGCACAACAAACAACATTAAGTCAAAGAAAGAACAGAAGGAACAATTCTAATCATTCCATCGTTTATTTCCCCTCCTTCATCTTTTAGGCTTTTCATTCGTTGAGATGGAAGGAACTCTCGCTCTCTGCGGCGATATTTTTTCAATACGTCGAAGAAGAAAAGCTCGTTTAGTCTTCTTAGTATCCGCCGGTCAATTCTGGCTCATGTCGAGAGCCTAACTGGTCTTTAAAGATACATTTTCATTAAATATAAATAGATAAATAAAGGACTTTATGCTGGTTAAACCTCGGCTTACGTCAAATTAAGCCCATTACACGTTGTTTTTTAAGCGTCTATGAACGTTATTTGTAGGGCTGTCCACAACCAAGGATTTTGTTGGTCGACCAGTGGTCGTCATTTACTTCAACTAATCGACTAATAGTCGA